>JAUTBW010107374.1:0-15641 GCA_032361425.1 Peltospira smaragdina | reverse complement strand
TTTTTTTTTTTTTTTTTTTTTTTTTTTTTTTTACTGAGTAAATCATAAAATATACTTTTACTTAAATTTTAATGTTATGGGCCACATCCATTAGTAGTATTAATTCAGGAAGGGAATCCCTTCATAAGCTAGACAACACACGATATAACCTCTGTTACAAAAATACATTTGTTTCAATGCAGTACGTACCCCCTAACCAATAACAACCATGACTTGTTATTTTTACATAGCCGGGACCAGACCAAACAAAGTCAAAGTATCAAAGACGTCCCCTGTCTGGCCTAGCCTGATCTCAGCCCACTGCCGGTGTACCCAATGACCCCACATCATCCCACACAGTGGAGTGATCGTCTGAATAGCTGTGGCAGTCTGGATACCGCTGAACGAACGCACACAATACCTGGCAACATACAGTGTGTTGAACTGCTGCCAGCAGTGTGAGTGAATAGACTCACACACTCATTCATGGGCGTGACTCTATCAACAGGTGGCAAGCAGGATGATAGTACATTTTAATGCAGTCTGATAGGTATATTTAGAAATGATTTCACAACTGGATTTTTCACTGAATTGATAGAATGCATGGATGAATGGTCAAATTACCGGGTAATGAAATTTAATGAATAAGATTTTTTTATTTTTTTTTATGATGCACTGAACACATTATATTTATGGTTATATCATATGGTTAAGGACCATTATGATAGGAAGAAAGGAAACTTGCAGATGCCATATAGGTTATTCTTTCCAATTAGCAGCAAGGAATCTTTTACATGCACCATCTTACAGAGGATACCACATACCATGGCCTGTTTTACTAGTTGTGGGAAAACTGGCTGAAATAAGAAACAGCTTAATAGGTCCACCAAGTAATACTGATATGATGACCAACCACACTGAGCAGATGCTCCACCACTGAGCTACGTCCTGCTCCAAAATAATGAATGCTATATTATATGCATTTTATTTAACGACACACTCAACACATTTTAATAAATGATTTTATTGGCATAAGAAATATTTTCATTAGAAAACCCCCAGTGGCTACCTGACAGGGATTGATCTCAGATCAACCGCATGAAAGGCGAGCACATACACCACTGGGCTATCCAGGCACCCTTGACAAAAATTACTGGATGGATGGAAGAAAATAATAATTAACATTTAAGGCGACATCAACATTTGAAAAACAGGGTAACAAATCTCAATGTAAAGAAAACAACAACAAGCATACAAAAACCCAACCAACCAAACAAATCACACAAACATAAATGTCACTTGTAAGCAGTCAACCAAATTTTTTTAATTGTTTCCCACCGGCTACATTTTGCAGACACTGCACTCTACACATTGTACAGGCTAACACTGTGACAGCAATTTGATTTCAATGAAGGACAAACCTTGAGGCTTTGGAAAATTGATACTTTTAAGGTTAACTGTTCATTTTGTCAAAATACATGAAACAAAAGATTTGACTGTTTCAGATCTTTTTAAGTGTCCTCATATTTATTTTCAGATTGATAAATACAAATCTGGGTGGTATCCAGTGGTTATTTATCAGGACAAAACTACTAAAGAAACTTCCATTAAATGTTTATTTAATGATGCACTCAACATATTGGTGTACAGTTATATGGCACCATGTAGATAGAGAGAAAACCCGCTGCCACCACTTTATTAGCTGCTCTTTCCGATTAGCAGCAAAGAAGCTTTTATATGTTCTATCCCATATACAGGATAGCACACACCACGACCTTTGATACACTAGTCATGGGGCATTGGCTGTAATGAGTTGTATTATGATCACCAACATGTGATTTGAACTCTGGCAGATCAAAATACCGCTACTCATGAATGACTAATAATGCAATAATTTTATATCCTAATAAAATTACCAACAATGATA
This sequence comes from Peltospira smaragdina, assembly GCA_032361425.1. NCBI lineage: Eukaryota > Metazoa > Mollusca > Gastropoda > Neomphalida > Peltospiridae > Peltospira > Peltospira smaragdina. Next base: position 13,735 of record JAUTBW010107374.1, on the reverse strand, counting down.
ATCGTTTCCAGTTAAAACTAAAATCTGAATTTATTTATACATGATATCAGCCTTTTTGTGTAAAATTCTGTATATAGTAATCATGGTTAAAACAAACTGTTCATTTTATATATAATAAATGCTGTACATGGAGAAACCTCAAATCACAGTAACATAAAATTCTGATTATAGGTATACAAAAATAAAAAAAACAAAGCATAAATGAATAAAGTTGAATTACCTGCAAAACAGCACTTTCTTCAAACTCAAATGCACTGGGTCTCCCCTCAAGGGTACTAAAAGCCACACTTCCCCCAGTTAGAGGAGAAATATCACTGAATTCGTCTGTGCACATTGCCTTTGCTTCATTTTCACGTGTGATGATTTCACGAGATGACAACCCATAGGTCCGTTCACACGAAGCACTGTAGAACTGAAATGGTACCCACTCATCGTCCGGGCTTTTTCTCTTGTATATGGCAAAACTTTCTGGTCTCGGGGAATGGAAGCGTATCCTTACGTATGTAATATCAAAAGCTTTGGCTGCAAGTAAAAAAGATAACAAAATTAATCAAATGTGTGATGGTTATTGAGGCGCTTAATAATTGGTTTCATGAAAAAGGCTGCTGGATATAGTTTAGCAGTAGTGTCTTCACCACTTGGATTCCATTCAATTATTTCTTATTTCTACTACCTGGGACAGACTATACAAAAGATCCCTTGCTATTAATTTGAACGAATAACCCATGTGGTGACAATGAGTTATCTCTCATCTGTTTATGTAAAAACCTTTTTCTGACACCCAATAGCCAATTTTTTATTTTTTTTTATTTTTTTTTAGCTCGGGTGTCGTTAAACATTGATTCATTCATTTATTCATTTTCTCATCTGTTGTTAAAATATTTCTCTCACTTGCATAAATTATCCTTTGCAAACACTGAAACAAATACCATAGTATTTGCCACAAAATTTATTTTAATATTTCAAGTGTAATCAGGTTTATAGTATTCAGAGTAGCCTTCATAGAAGGAAGGAAGGAATGTTTATTTAACAACACACTCAACACATTGGTGTACGATTATACAGCATCAGACGTATGGTTAAGGACCATGTAGATAGATAGAGAAGAAACCCACTGCCGCCACTCTATGGGCTAACTCTTTCCAGTTAGTAGCAAGGGATCTGTTATATGCATTATCCCATAGACAGGTTAGCACATACCACAGCCTTTGATATACCAGTTATGGGTCACTGGCTGGAGTGCACAAGCAGTCAGTGAGCTGATGGAATATATGTGTGGTGTCCCCGTGTCTGGTACCAATTAAAAAAAAAATGTCAAGTTTGTCATTAAATAAACAATAACTTTCTTTTATCACCAATACCAATTCTAAAATATGCATGGCTCCTGTCACACAAATCTCCCTGCTGCAATTGTAATCCACACATAAGTACAGGTAAAAGATAATAATATACTTTAACAGCAAGACCAATTTGTAACATGACACACCTGCAATTTACCTGTCAAAAACCAAAAAGCCATACTTTTTAAACTCCAAAAATGACAAATGACTATTTTCAGCATCACCTCTATATCCTGCTGACAACAGTAAAACATCCATAGGAGATATATTTGTGTTATGACATGCACACGTGCTCAGGTATGAATGAACACTTTCTGTAAAGGTAAAGCTACCTTGTAAGTGTGAAAAGTCATTATAGAATAGGATATATTTATACTTTAAACATTCAGGTCATGGTCTAGACTGCGCTATATGAACAAAACATTGTTCAGACACTGATTTTGATAAATGTGGTACATGTAAAACAGGTACTTGTAGATGATGTTGTTATGAGATCAAAAATGCTGCCAACAAACAAGGATGGATGTTTCCCTGCACTGCAAAAGGACATTTTAAAATTATCCAATGAAGAAAGTATCCCCCCACCCCCCAGTTACGGTATGACATTGGAAATTTGGTTAAGGTTTAGATAAGGAAGGAAATTTGCTATTACCACTTCATAGGTTATTTTCTCTGAGAAAATACTGACTTCAGTAATAAATTTATTTAATAATATATTCAAATAATGTGCTTTTTAAATGATTGTATTATTAGTTTCAGAAATACTTTAATGAGAAAAAACTAACAAAAACAGCAACAACAAAAATGTGATCACTAACAGTAACAGGAAGTGAATTACTACAAAGGTGTAATTTATTAACCGTTATTGTAAAAACAATTAATGTTTGTGCTTAGATCTATAGGTACAGTCTATATGTACCAACACATTAAACCTTATGTTAGCTCTCATCCATCAAAATATAAATGCAGTACCTTAACCTATCACTTGTAAAGCTTGTCAGAGTTCAGCCTGCCTTTTGCTAATTAACTAATAGTTGATTTATAAATTATACCCACAGTAACTATAAAATATGGCTTAAATAGCCATTTTAAAATCACCTTAATGAAAATATTTCATAAATGTTTTTGTTGAATACAGAGTGAGTTCAGTGTGGTGATACCTGTGGTTTTAGCCACTACACCACAAAACCATTAATGTGCAATAAATTTCACAACAGAGGTTGTTCACCATTTCTGGGGTCCTTTGAGGTTACAGTCCTCAGATCATGTCAAGCGAACAACCCAAACAAGACAAAAGCTCTTTATGCATTCACATAATCCCTCTTACGACTAATTTCAGACTGCATTCAAGCCGTCCCATATACACAAAAGACGATAAAATGTTTATAAATGTCTAAAGAAACACAAAAGCCAAAAAATATCCTCTTAACACATGGTCTTTTAAGTAGCACTTGCAGGATCAAAGAGACAAGTAAAATACGAGTAGCTCTAGGGCAGATTTGACCAACTAGTTTATTTACTGCAGGTATTCCGTCTCCTCTTGTGGGGCAACAGAGGAGAAAATTGGCATAATTCAATGCAATTCAATGATGAATGATTTGCTTTTGATGTCAGGGTTATTTTTTATTATGACAAGGTTCATAAACCGTTAAACATTATTTCTGAATGTATGTCTCATTTCAGAAATGTTTAGTTTTTTTCAATCTCAAAGTTTAATTTATTATATTTTTTAATAATAATTTCACTGTTGGAATACATTTATGTTATTTTAGTTTAATTCAACATATTTTTTTATTGACTGTTAGCGTTATACTGACTATATAAACAACCCTACAGACAAACTAATGGACATGTTCCTAGGATGGTAACACACTATGCAAGAATTGCATTTAAGTTTATCTCACTCATGCTGAATACACAAACTAGCTGAGATTATTACAAAACACAGCAGAGGCAGTCATAACCCAGTGGAGCAAGCCCTAGCTGATGTGTGATCAGTTCAAGATCAATCTCTGTCACAGAATCACTGAATCATTTCTCTCATAAAAACATTTGATAAATATTTAATAAATATTTAATGTAGTGGTATTATTAAATAAGGTAAATTACGAATATAGCAATACTCTCTCTTAAAAACATTGCCTCTGTTTTTAAGCTAATTACAACTGATAAGCTAATATACACAGGTAAATGTTAAAGATGTTAAAGATGTAATGAAATAGGTATACATAATTGTTTATTGCACTAGTACATTGTGAACTTAGCCTATTTGGAATATGAAATAAATTCTTTATGTTGACGACTTAAAGCTGCTATCTCTTGACAAGCAAATAAACAAAAATTAAAAGTATGAAGAAAAAAAGCAACACCCAGGGATATTTATATTCTATGATCATGTACCTTTGTTTAACACACAACAGACCGAACATTTATCTTGCTGTCATATCAGTTAACTTCTTCAAATAGGGTGTCTTTTTTTCACAAGGACAGAACACACATGAAGACTAAAGTACCATCTACTAGTACTACAACAATATATATGTGAACAACTCACTGTCACAAACATGCATCCTTAAATATACATGTATATTAATTTTTCTTTCCACCATTTATCTATACACCATGTAGGCCTACAGCCTTTAACAGCCTATCTAGTCAACCTTTGATCTCCAGGTCAAGAAATAAGCAAAACTATTAAAGGTGGATAAAAAATAATTTGTTCACACAGTGTCCAGTGACAAAACATTGGCTGGAAAACATGAATCCCTACAAAGAATCCTGTAGATTGTTGCTGTGTATTTGTTCTGCTTCAAGTGTCCCTGAGGCATCTGTTGTACCCACCAGGAATTTATATAGCTGTGTATACCTGATTTATGGAAGGGCTAACTGGTATTTTATTGCCTTTGTCAAAGAAAGAATAGAAAGTCATGAACAAGACAAACAAGACAAAAAGACATCAATTTAGATAATAAACTTTAACAGTTCAAGTTTTCTATGTGTGCGTATCTTTGACAAGCAGAAATGTGACATGGCATTTGTAGTGAATCCTGTGCTGCTCTTCAGACCTAATGAGCTACAGTGTCATTGCCACCAGCGGGCTGCGGACATAATATCCATTCCATAACAAGTTCTCACTCACTAGTGGATGTTACATAAAATTACATTATTTTCAAACAAAATAGAAAACAATTAATGCAGTCAGTGTTTCAATCTTTATATATAAACCTAAATTATGAAGTATTCTGTTAATTTTAGGTATGTATGTATACCAGTTATTATCAGAATCTACTGTGAATAATAAAATTTAAAAGTTTAATTAGCTTAAAAATAGAGGCAGTGTACTGAAATGTCAAGGTCATATTTTATTTTACAAGTTAATTTCATACCAAAAATATTCAAATATCTGGTACGTGGTAATTTGTAAATTCAAATAATATGGTTGCCAATATGTTGAGTCTGAAGGTATTACTGAAAATTTATACATAAACTCAGAATTGTGAGTACATGGTTATACTGAGCATGGTTATCTAAACTGTCTATAATTCTTTTAAGTTTTGAACCTGCAACTTATGTGAAAATTACCAGTGAGCTACAAAAGGCATCGCGAAACACAGAAGTTACAATTTAACTGAAAATAACTCTAGCATTTTTCACCTTTTTCACAGACATATTAATGTGTGTGTTTTTTTGTGTTTTTTTCAATTTAACAATGCATGCAAAACATTTCTATTAATAGTTTTGTATCAGTGTTGGATTTTTTTAATTTGAAAAAAAACAAGTAGCTACCTGACAGGGATCGATCTCAAATTGACCAGATGTAAAACAGGTGCGCATACCACTAGGCTATCAAGGCACCCTCCATTTTCCACAGAGACAGGAATTTGATTTCTATCAACAGAAATAAATGAGCACCATTCACGGCAATACCAATTTGAACTGAGGCGACTTTTTAACAAAGGCAAGTCCAGTTGAATGAACAGCAAAGTTGAGAGGTCACCACATGAAGACCCTAGCTTTGGGGATGAGTTACACTAAATTACCCACTGTCCACACCGAAGGTACCTACAATATCGTACAGCTTTTCTCAATCACGCTCTCTCAGTTCAGCGGTGGGTCAGAAAGTAATTGATTGTATTCAGGTGGAAACTGAAGATTCACAGATTTATCTGTTGGGCATTTTCTTAGAAACTGAAAATGGATATACTGACTATAGCAGGATTAGGATTAGAATTTCAATACAAAGCTTACCACCTATTTCTTTGAAAATTTGAGGTCAGAAAAGATCACTTGTAACATGAAACATGACCTTGACTTTTGAAAATTATATATTTTTAAATACCACAGACACACACACATACACACACTGTAAATGTCAGCTAAAAAATACATGTTTTTGATTTAAAATGAAAACCACTTGCTTTATTATAAATATATTTAATCTATACCAAAAATACCATCAAATAGAGCTGAAACTCTAAAACTTGTACAGAACAGAAACACCGTGGAGAGAAGGAAATGTTTTATGTATGGTTATATGACGTAAGATACTGGGAATAGGTTAAGACCATTCAGACAGTGGGAAAGTGAACCCACTACTGGCACATTATGGGCTACTCTTTTTTATTAGCACCAAAATATCTTTTATTGAGATATAAGTAAGAACCATCACACATGCTATGGGCTTTGTTATACCAGCTAAAATGATAAACAGCTCAGTGGGTATTGTTAGTGAAGACACAAAAATAAGTCCTGTTAGTTGGCTGGTTAGTAGGATTAGAAGCAGCTTACTGTCAAATCTGTAGTTCATGCATAAAAAAACACATGGATCAGCAAAATTATGGCTTAATAAAATATAAAATAAAGTACTAAGGATAATCGCTATACTTAAGATGAGTTTGTTCTAGATAAGAGTGTTTATTCTGGTGACACTGGTGAATGTCAGGGCTGGGGATAATCTTAGGTGCAGAATGGGTATGAAGATGCAGCAGGTAATCCAGATTACAGAAAAGATAATTATAGTGTTAAGCCTGTCAAAATGAAATGTAAGCCTTTAAAATTTAAATTGTAAGCAAGCTTTTAAATGACTGTATGGCAATACACACAGGTAACAAGATTATTTGTTTTTAACACTTTAGAAGATAGTGTAATAAGATTGCACTGAAATTAAAAACTCATAAAAAGACTTGTGTAATGTGTAAATGAATATATTGTTCAATATATTATAAGAGAGGTGTGATGTAATATAAAATAGCAGTCCATGGTTAAATACAAATGGTGCTGAATGTACTACAAAATGAAATATTTGAAATTTAACTGTATTTTCGAACTTTCATCAATCATCTGCAATTTTAATGTTATGGAATCAAGAATTAGATACAAGGTATGCTTACATAATCATTCTAATTATTATCATGACAATGTGCTACTTTAACAGCCAACTGTTTTGTTTTGATTTTCTATTTTCTCTCATGATTAAAGTACAAGCGGACTACCAAATATTCAGTTTTTCCGTTTTTCACACACTGACTTGAGTGATGATGTGTTACAGTGATTGATGTCCAACTAAGTCCACTGCAGAAACATGTTGAGTCTGTCACAACACAGCATTGTTACAGCCGTATTGCTTGTCAGTCAAACGAACACTGACTACATATACTGGTACAGAACTACTGATAGTGTTTGTCTTCAGTGAACGAAAATATATATATATTTTTTTTAAATAATGAAGGAAGGAAAAGATAGCTATGTAGTGTTGGACATATGGTTAATAATACAATTTTTTATTTAATGACACACTTAATACATTTTTATTAATGGTTATATCAGCGCTGGAAATATTTTTATTCTAAAAATAACTAGTGGCTACCTGACAAGTATTGATCTCAGATCAACCGTGTGACAGGCGGGCACAATTACCACTAGGCTACTGAGGCGCCCCATGCTGACAAATAGTGTTCAGCAGCCACTGTTTTAAACAGCCACCTGTCTTTAGTGACAACTTCACCATTCTCCCATACTAACCTATATTCAGCGGCCATCTTTAGTTACTCCCTTGTGTGGCTGCTTAACAGATATTGTAATCTGCTTAACAGATAAGTTTCAGCACTGAGAACATATTAATGACAAAATACAAATTGGCTCAGACTGACTGTATATCAGACCAGCCTCAAAGCACAGTGGTCATACAGTCTGAAAGATGAAACTGGTAGGTGCTGGGATCGTATCTCGGTACTGTCTCCCATCCAGAGCGAGTTTGTAACTACTCAAAGGGTAGGTGTAAGGCACCTATACCCTCCTCTCTTCCACTAACCTCTAACATGGGTTGCTAATCACCTGTCATGGACAGACAACTCAGGTTCCTGAGATTTATGGCCAGGACAGACATGCACTATAACAGCTTTCTCTGGATGTGCACATAAAACATGTTTACACATACACACACCAAACTCTGAAATTGGCTTAGACTGTGCTTATACCACTGGGCTATGTCTGTGCCTTTCTCACACATCAGGTAATGGGACCACTATACATATTTTGCTCTTCCACTTAACAAGGGGCCATTCACACGGTCCTGCTATATTTGCCTACTCGGACCCTGCATGTTGACCAATATATCTTAAATCACTATTTACTCTGGGCTGGTCACAGATCATTTGGCCAGGTGACCACTAGCCACTGACCCCTGTGATAACATGGCTACAGCTTAAGTTTGCACAGTGCCAAACAGAATGGAGTTCTGTTGTGAAATACTGCCAATGTTGGAGCTCATTATGTTGGTAAAGAGGCATTCTAACAGTGTAACTAGGAGAAAAAAAAATTTGCAGCTATACCATTAAGAACTAAAAACTGTAGGCACTGTATTACTCATGATAATAAAAAAAATTAATCTTTATTTATTGTAAGGTTTGACTGTAAAGGGTTTGTTGAGTTTAATAGTTTAGCCTAAAACAAATGTATAGCAAAAACAAGTAATTACTAAACTGAATGATAGTATAACATATGAAGATTTAAATGTCTAGTGCTAAGCATAATACCAACTACATAGGCCCTATCTGTCTGTCTGTCTGTCTATCTATCTATCTGTCTGTCTATCTGTCTGTCTGTCTATCTATATATCTATCTTTCTATCTATCTACCTACCTATCTATATGAATGAACCACTGAATAAATCAGTGTGGGAAAAATTTTTAGATTTCTTATGCATGTATGATCATGTTTGTTATTTTCCATAACTAATACTATTAATACTATATTTGTATAGAATGGCTAAAATGGATGATTTTATGTGTGTGTAATGTTGTACTCATGGTTTATCATAAATAGTTTATATGAGGGGAAATGACTCAGTGACAGGAACTGATTTCACTGTAATCATGTCAACACTTGTTATTAATATGCCTTGCACATGGTTTACGTATTCAATACCTATCTAGCCACTCATGTGTTGGACACTTCAGTCATTATAGATAATAATTAAAATAAAATTAATAAAATTAAGTTAAATGGTTTCTAATTTATTTAATGATGCACTCAACACATTTTTAATAATGGTTTTGCTATATTAACATTGGAAACCATTTTTAACTCAAAAAATCCCTACTGACTCACTGACAGGAATGGACCTCACATTGACTCCAGTTAAATATATTACTCCATGGCAGACCATAAAGCAAATCTGTACATCTGACCCCAACTTTATGTTGGATATAAAAAAAATTACAGTGCAGGATTTCCAAATGCAAGAATATATGAATCAGAGCCACAATTTTTTCACATAATTACCAACTGTCATTAATTCACCACAGTCTGATTTACTTTTTACAGTGGGAAATCTTGGCAGTAGCCTTCCTTCCAACCGAGATTTTGATAGCCGTGTGCCTTATTACTCAGCATGCCATGCATGTGGCAAGCCACAGGAATGTGATACAGTAATATGACCTGGCATAACTGGGTTAAACACACTGACCAGGTCTGTTTATTGGATTTCCATGTGTAGACTCCTCAGTGGCATCTGTTCCCACTGGCAGGACTGTCTTGTAAAAACAGACTGGCTGCCTTTCCATTTGTCTTCCTTTAGCATTGCTTAGTACATGTATTCAGCAATGCACTAAGCATGCTTTAATTAGTTAAGTATATTTTAATTAGTTAAATAATTTAAATAAATGAATCAATGTTTAAAAATACTTAAGAAAATATTATGTTTGTTTAAATATTTATCTTTATTTTTAATTAACACATAATGCACATCTAGCCTATTTAATGTAAAAAATAAAATTTAAAAATAAAGAAAGCAATGCACTAACAGTGATTTTCTCAGTCATATTGGCTATTTCAGTGACTATTATAAAGGTATGTGACAAGCATGATGAGAAAATAATATATTGGTATTAACAAAATATATATATTCAAAGGAATTAAATCACACTTAAATGACATTTAAAATTTTGAATAAAAATATGAAGCCTTCAAACATTTCAAAAATGTTCAGAGAGGGTACGTTAATACCTTAGCTACAGATGAAGTAAGCTACGTTTTTAACATCCCAAGGTGAAGGACATTACTGTACAGTCACATGCACTTAGACTTGTGCACTGCATTCACAGACAGTGTTGATTCTGGCAGTAAACTGGTATTATGCAGCAGTGTAAATAGTAGACAGGTTGGGGTTAATCCTAAACAGGTCAATGTCCCAGACTGTCAAACACAGGCATACAGAGAAATGTGTCAAAACGGTCTACGGCCCAGACACATGGCAAGAAGAGCCATTCAGTATGTATCTCAACAGGTCTTTCAGCCCTCACAGTTTGACACCAGCAGTCAAATGTGCACAGTGCATACTTATTACAGCTTTTGAGATTAACACTATGCCAATGTTCTGGGAATACTAAATTTAAAATTACGTTGTCAATTTTACCATGTTTTAACACTGGTTACTGATAGAACATATAAACACTACAGAACATAAATTACACTTGTTAAGCCTTCACTATCAATAGATATTGTCAAACGCTAAATTCAAATTTCGCTATTTCGTTTAAGTGAGGCAGATCTCCCTGTGAAAGAACAAGTTATAATATTCAGTATTTTAATGTGACCTAGATAGCAATAGTAGCGTAATGAGATGGTGTGGAGCACTGGACATATGACTGGATCATCTTTTCTAAATGTTTAAACAATAAAAATATTCTCGACATAGTAACTTTAAATTTTGGATACCCTGCTTCAAGAAGTTACTAACCCACTGAGAAACCACCTATTAATTGGTGTTGTTTATTATATTTTCTTCTAGTTATGAGTTTTTAACTCACAGTTGAGTCATAAAATTTGATATATGACAGCAAGGCATGAAACCCAAATTCTATACCATTTGATGTTGCAATGACGACAGGTTCTTGACTAGATCTAACCATATGCTCAGTCTCTCCGTGAAGACAACTGCTACATCAGTTAATAATGTTGTATCATTAAGTTTTTAACATACTTGAATTTAGAGTAGATCTCTAAATATGATACTAAATTCTTGGAAAAGAACCAGATTTTTACATGTTGGTATCATACCATTAAAAATAATCTCAATACAAACACTGCATTATAATTCTAAATATGTTTCACAATTACGTATGTTTGTGCCTTTGCCATATTTTACAATATACCAAGATAGTATTCAACAAGTGTTTGTTCTCTCTTTCACTATAGAGAGAAAAGAAAAAGATGAGAAACGATAAAAGAAACTCAATCCGAGTATTGAGGCCAATCTCTCCAACAGACAAGTATTTTTCCAATAGACAAGTGTCTTCCGATAGTTCACGACCGAGTACTTAATACTTATCAGTTTTCACTGGTTTGTCAACAATCCCGAAAGGTGTGGTTGACAACACAAACAACAAATGCTTAGTTTGTCCTTTATAGGAAAGAATGTTTGTTTATTGCTATCCACAGAATACTTATTAAGTGTCAGACATGGGATATATCTGCAAAGAATTCAGATCTACTTACATTGTATTGCTTTAAAAAAGCTAAATTACCCCCACACACACACACACACACAACAAACACACATTCAAACACCACCACCTCCATCACCGTTAGATGGAATAATACCAATTGTATAAATATGATCCAAGCTTCATTGCTAATTATAATACATTTACATATTTCCCATCTACCAGAAAACATTAAATACTGACTTAATAACACCATTAACATTCTTTCTTCTTTTTTCTTTTATTCTTTTCTATGAATGTAGTTAATACACAGACTATATTTGTATTTTTTTATTCTGTGAATTGGTTATAAAACTTTAGAATTTTATATCAGAGTCAAAACTAGATTGCTGAAACAGTATAGTGAGAACTGTAATACATTTGTGGAAATGATCATTATTTACGTACATAAATCAATTAACTTTAACTTCAGTGCATTACTGGTTTCACTCATGTTTTATATTTTAATTGTTATGCAAGGGACTTGCACCTCCAAAATAAAACCAAATATTTCCTATAATTTCTCAGAATCTCAAGTCAGACTGAATTCCATAAAACCACTGATGACTCATACTGTACTGATCTCAAGTTATAAACCATTTCTTAATTGGGAGACCGGAAGGTATATCCTTCCTGGAGTGGTTACACATCAGTACTTTCTACAGTATTCGACACAAGTATATGAGATTTTGTACTTGTAAAAGAACTTCAAATAAAATTCTATAGATAACCAGTTAAGCTCAATGCAATTTAAACTTGTATGATGAAGTGAAGGAATCAAACTTGTTTTTATCTAACAAAATACAATTTCATCAACGGTTATATGGCGTCAGACATATGGTTAAGGACCATGCAGATAGTTAAAGAGGAAACCTGCTGCCGCCACTATATGGGCTACTCTTTCCGATTAGCAGCAAGGGATCTTTTATATGCACTATACCATAGACAGGATAGCACATACCACGGCCTTTGATATACCAGTCGTGGGGCACTGGATGGAACAGAACATAGTAAGCCTACCAGTGTTAGGAATGAAACAGAATTTTCTTTTACCATTCTGAGAAGAAACTTATGCTACCACATGAGCTGTTGTTTCCAATTTGCAGCAATGGATCTTTCATGTACAGTATGCATATTCCCAAAAAGAAAATTATACATACCAGCCTTTGTTACACCAGCTGTGGAGTACTGGTTGGAACAAGACACTGTCCAATAGATCCACTAAGAGGTATCAATCTGACGACCTCTGCACAATGAATGGATGCTCTACCACTTAACTATGTCCTACAGCACCACTGTCAGATGCATGACTATGAGAAAAGGACCAATGGCTTATGCTTGCCTAGCCAGTAAAGAATAAATATAGAAATGGTATTCTAGCAGAATCAATATATATTTTTCTTGTAATATTTAACAATGGACTTAACACATTTGTATCAATGTATATATTGGCATTGAATTTTTTTTGTTAAAAACCCACAGTGGTTCATTGACAGGGATTGATTTCAGATCGACTGCATGTCAGGGAGGTGTGTTAACCAGTAAGCTACCACAGCACCCTAGTAGAATCAAAATGAAAAATTAAGTTTTTCATCAATACATAGACTATTTACCCTATCATTAACCTAATATTAGTCTGTAAGTGATCAGAAAGACTATTTACACCATCAGTACTCAAAAAATATCTAATCTGAGTCAAGATCCCTTGCTTTATCAAAATGAACGACTAGTACTAAAAATTACCACAAACAATATTTGCCAGACCATGTTCATTATTTTCAACTCTGTTGCTGCAGGGTAGAACAATTTGAACCCAACAGCAAATATATGTTGCTGCTTTACACATAGTTTACATAAATCAGAGTGTGATATGATCTGTCTTATCTATACCACACCATGAAACAGGGTCAACAGCCTACCTCAGGCCAGGCAGAAAAGTATAGCAGGATTCATTTATTGCTGATTAAAGGAAGATTGAGTAAACTTTTTTCATTTAATGATGCACTCAGAATATTTTAATTCACATTATATGGTGTGAGACACCTGGACAACACCTCAGGTAAGACTGGAACGATGCTGCCAAGCTATGGGGTCTGCTATTTCATTAGCAGTAAAGGATCTGCTGATGTACTCAATATATTCTACTCTATTCTACTATGTGGTTTGCTTACAAGTAGTTATTCCTATATTTGTATCTACTCAAAGTTCAAGCATGTTGTTCTGGACACATACCTCACTTTTGTGATACAAAATATATGAAACAATAAACAGGCTATTATGTCTTTGTATACATGTATATTCTTTTCAATGAACAACAATGGATCTTTTCTAGCATTATATCTAAATAATAATAAACAATTATATATATATATTTATTTATGTATGTATGTATTTATGTATGTATGTATGTAT
>JAUTBW010107373.1:0-22790 GCA_032361425.1 Peltospira smaragdina | reverse complement strand
CAGGACTGTCACTTACCCAGTTGAAATTTGTTTCACACACACACACACACACACACACACACACACACACACCCTACCTCATTTTTATTTAGACAATTAGACAAGGATAAAGTTATACCCTAGGATTTACTTTATTATTTGCATGGCTATTATTACTGGTATTGAAAATCATCCGACATGTCATTGTGTGTGTGGCTGGTGCAGGTGATCTGCTGGAATGAAGGAGAGATTTGCTGGAATCGTGTTGGGTTGTTTTTATTACAGCAGTGCAGTTCAGGTGGGCACCTGAGTGCAGCGCGATGCACAGTCTGCACTTGCTCTTAGTGCTATATAAAGATCCTCATAGACAAGCGACTCGTCGAATTACACAACACAGCTATCATCCACACAACTGTCTGCCACTGCAGCTCTTTATTGTCAATTCGTCACACTGTCTGCAGCAACCTGCTGCAGTGGGGTGTAGCTCAGTAGTGTCTGCTCATGGTGGTTAGGTTGTTGGATCAATACCATCTGATGCACCTTTTGAGCTATTTTTAGTTCCACCCTATTCTCCACAAAGTTTTGTATAATAATTTTTGGTATGTGCTGTCCTGTCTGTAAGTTGGGACATTTTCTTGCTGCTAATGGGAAAATAGCTCATGTGGTACCAGTAGGTCTCCTGTCTGTCATCATTTAACCGTAGATAACAATATGCTGCTGCTGCTGGACCTAAGTGTGGTTTAGTGGTGCAGTGGGTAGAGTAATCCACCTGGACCCCTACCAGTCACTGATGTTACGAGTTAGCTTTAAGATTAGGATTATGGTTAGGTTAGGACTTGGGGGTAGAGTTAAAAAAAAAATTATGATTTGGACAAGATTCCTGTCAATGTAGTGATGCAGAACAGGTGGGAATCTTTTCGTGACTTTTGGCGTTCCCTCCAGTGACCCATTGTTGATGTGGATATTTCTATTTCTCAGGTTTTGTTCTTTTTATTTTTATGTTTTAATTTATTTATTGTTTGTATTTTTTAAACTGTTGTCTGAATTTTTTTGATTCAAAACATATTTCTTGTAATAAACATGACCATCACCACCAGTATAACTGTTAACAAAAATGTCTTGCAGGTATTGTTAATTAATATCAGTTACACTGGCCTGGTGTTGTGCAGTTACTGTGCAGTTCACACTTCATCATGCCGCTAAGCATGCCGTGTACTCGGTAACACTGCATGGCTCACAGTCAAGAGATCACAGTGATACCATGTGTCTAACACCAGGATGTTTCTCTTTATTCTAGACACAAAAAGTGAAAAAATTACACTCAAGATTTTATGATAGCATTGACATGCAATCATGGAGCAGTGCATGACAAACAGCGAACAGTTACATCTAACACATACCACTATATGGGTTTTTTGTACGTTGAGCGTAGCAAGAAGTCGAAATTGTAACAGACTTACTAAAAATATAAAGATTTCTTATCAGTCTGTGCAAGGTTTCTACATTATCTTTTTTTCCAACATGGGTGGGAAGCATAAACCAGGGATTTTTTCAAAAGAGTTAAAACGGTATCTTTGTTGTGAATATTGAGACAGACTGGAGTTAAAATACGATCTAACAACCAAGACAGCCTGCATCTGAGATGTTGATTTACAACTTCCTAAACTAAATCATACCACTATTACAAAGAATTTATATCACTGACTTGCTGATTTAAATAAACATACCTGTTACATATTCTCGTCTATTTGGCAGTCATGCTTAACTCAAGGTTAAGAGTTTATTGCACATCATGAAGTCATAGTGTTATTTCTGTCTGTGAAATAATATTTACAATAACGTCATTATGTCAAAGGTTGAAGTGCATACCATAGTATTATTTTAACAAAGATCTACAAGTACTGGTGTTTAATTATACCATGTCATTATTAAATGGTTCTTGGATATTTATTTACCCTTACTTTAATCACTTATACTTTTACTCTGTTACGTAAATTCATAATTAAAACTGTATAAAATTCATATGTAACAAAAATATTTGATTTTTTAAAAATAATTAAATAAAAGATGCTGACTATTCTATGTTGATCTTACAGTTTAATGTTTGTGTTTTCTCTTGCAGCTAACTGTTTTTATAGTGGAAAATACTATGACCATGGACAGGGCTTCAGTCCCCGTGTGTGTGTAACTTGTACCTGTGATGTAAGTACATTGTGTGGCTTTATCATGTCACATTTTTTATTTAAGTTGTATTTGTTGGAAGGTTGTTTATTTATTATTTTAAGTTCACTGTGGCTTATTTTGATAAACAGTGATATAGGATAGACTGTCTAAATTCATGTGGGACCAGTGAATTATGGCAGTTCACAGAAAAATTGATAAAGACAGAGTGTACATCAACTGTAGCTGGACAGAACTTTGTAATTTTGTCATATTAAATGAAACACCTTTGTGGAGTGCACTGTAAAAGTATTGAGAAATTTTGTTGTACACCCATGTTATGATAATTTCACTATCTAAAACTGAAAATGTTTATGGACTTCCTGATAAAAAAGGTGTCAAAAGATACACGATAAGTCATAAGTTTCAAAGACTGATGACATTTTCTTAAAATTCAACCTATTATGACTGGATTCGGAATCTGCTGTTCCTTCAGAGTCAGAACACATCTAGCCACGTCTGTGACTGTTTTTGAAGACTGTTGACACAATTCACCAGTCTTATTGAATTACCTGGCATGTTTAATTTAGTGATGAGAACATTCTTTCCAGTAGCCATTAATTAGATTTCTAGGCATGTGCTTCAGGTTTGTTATAAAATCAGTTTGTCTTGAATTAATGGCACAATACTAATTCTGACTTCATCATTCTTGTAACCATTAGATCAACACACTGACAATCTGTCAAATGTCTGCCGTGAAATTCCAACAAATTGATTTATAGATTCCATCACTGAAATTATGGCAAAATCGATTTTTATGCATAATTAAAATGACATGAAATTGATTTGAGATTACTTGGTTTGTTTTATGAGTTTGTTTTCCTGGCTCAGCAGTTTAATGTGACTGACTGACAAGTATTGGTGAAACTCTCGCTGATTTACGTTCTGGAACTGTGTCGAGACAGATGAGCACCTAGCTACAGTTGCACGTTTAGTCTTCCAACAGCACCATACATGCTTTGATCTTCCAGCAGGCCGTGTGGCTAGCTGAGAATTAGTTCCACAATGGAAATCAGTTTTATTTGTGTTGGTGTTGTGAAAGTTGTTAGCCCATTTTTGTCACTTCTGCTTGTTAAACGTAGTTATTTATATCAGTATGGTTTAAAAGCAATGGACTTAGATGTTAAAGATGGAAACAGGTTTAAGCAGCAATAGGTATTCATGGTTGTTTAAATATGAAAAAACCTTTAAGATATTGTAGTTGTCTGATATAATTTTTGATATATCTATAAGTGCACCTCTTGCAGTTTCTTGCTTAGCTATCAACTGTGGTATTTCCAGCATATTTCTGACACTGATGTATTTATCTCTAGAAGTTGTTGGAAGCATTACATTGCTGATACATTTAAAACATTTTGAGATTAATAAAAAAATAAAAAAATGTTTACCCAAGATGTTACATGTTTGATCAAAAACATAAACATGTATGCTTACAGGTTTTATTTGTAGAGATGACTACCAGTAATAGATATCACATTTCCTCCTCCTAGTTTCATAACTACATTAATGATACTTGTTTTGAAAATCACTGCAATCCTCTTCCTGGACCACAAGTGATGATTACCCACAAATATTTATCTCTGCCTCATCACGTAGTAGACTTATTTGCACACAGCATTTAGTTATGCAGTAACCTTTTGAAATAAAAATAATAATGTTTATTAGGTTCTTTTTGCAATTTTATTTAGCTGACACAGCAGTATTTAAAGTTACTATGTCAAGAATATTTTTATTATTTAAACATTTAGAAAAGATGATCCAGTGTCTAACTGGTAACCTCCACATCAGACCCATTATGCTAGTATTGCTATCTAAGTCACATACAAACGCTCAGTGTTATAACATGTTCTTTCATAAAATGGTGAAATTTGAATTTAGCATTTGATGATATTCCTTGATAATGAAGGCTAACAAGTGTTATTCAGGTATTGTAATGCTTATATGTTGTATTAGTAACCAGTGTTAAAATATGGTAAAATTGACAATGTAATTTTAAAGTAATTTTAAAGTGGTATTTTGTTGTTTCAGAATGGGAGGATGGTGTGTGAGAGACAAGATCCTGATCAGAGTTGTCCACACTTGAGCTGTCCGCCATCCGAGCGGCTGCAGATCCAGGGGGAGTGCTGCCCTGTGTGTGCAGGTTGGTACTGCGACTTACTTGAACTATAGAAATATATAGTGTGCACAGATTGGTTGTTAGACATCCCAACACTTTATAGGGTCACATGTAAATGTATACGTTGGGCTTCAGATCCAGGGAGAGTTCTTTCCTGTGTGTGCAGGTTAGTGGTTTGAAATTCTCAATACTTGATAGGGTAAAATGTAAAAGAAGGCTCCCCTGCCATGAACTAAGTGACAGTGCCTGCATACAGGTATGTCTGAAACCTGACAAGTATATGGACATGAAAATATGTTTGAATGATTCCGGAAAGGTAGGCTTCACATCCAATAAAGATGCTGTCCTGTGTGTGCAGGTTAGTAGTTACAAATTGTTGGGATTACGAAATGTATTTTCTTGTTCAGATGCTTACAAAGCTTTGAACATGCCTGCACACATGCATGGCCTCTGGCATGCCTAAGGACTGTGTCCACAGCAGGGGGATACAAATCCTGAAGATATATGAACTTTTACAGGGTAAAATGTAAAGTTGTATGATAGGCTGCAGATCCATGAAGAAGGATGTCCGGTGTGTGAAGGTTGTTGCTAAGACATTATTGAAATACATGAAGTGTTATAGCGTAATCTCAAAAGTATGTGTTAGGCTACATATGCAAGATATGTTAGAATGCAGTTTGGTGTGTGGAAATTCTCAAACATACTGTAACATAAAACAGGTTGGCTATTCTGGATGTAAATTCTCAGTGGGCTTCCTCTAATGATCACCTGTGTGATGCCAGTGTCATTAAAAATATGTGTTGAATAAATCATTAGACATTTATTTACAGGACAAGGGCATATGGATCATATTAATTATTAATGAGCAGTCATTGAATATCAAACGGGTGATTATTGTGACTTGTATGGGGAATATTGTTCAATGAATTAGCAGCAGGGGATGTTTATATAGGGCCTACATTTTCTCAAAGACATGAAGTTGTACTAAATCAAGTTCCATTGTTGAGAGGAAATCTGAAGAAAAAAGTTGACCTAGCACCTCAGTTTAATAAGGTAATATAGACAAGTAGGTGAGAAAAAAAGCATTTATGCCACATCCTTGTTACAGTTTTTCTGCCTAATGTTGAATCATCTTGGGAATCCTGTTTTGTAGCATATGCCAAAGCTCTTGAGGAAGACATTTCTGAAATTGCTTTTTCATTTATAATTTTAAAGTGAATAATGTATGTTTTTGTTGGTATGCCAAATTTGTAGTCATGCCAGTACAAACATGGAGGGAACGTGAATAATTACAAAGAATGTAAGGCATTTTCAATGCTTAAACACCAGTGTTAAGTAAAAACAGGATTTGTAGATTTGGCTTATTGTTTTTTGACATGTAAGAAGCAAAAGCAATTATGATATTATTGTATTTTTGTTAAACCAAAGATGCAGTAACTGAAGTGAGATCACACTGGTCTGTGGCCAAGTCATGGAAGTAATATCAGATATGTGAGAAATGTCTTCAACTCTACCTTGTACAGAGATGTGATTTTGCTAATCACACTGAGTGATGTGTTTGCTTGTGTTCCAGGCACGGACTTCTGCTCTGCGGGCCACGACTGTGATGTGAACGCGACGTGTGTGAACCTCGCCACGCGGTACGCCTGTCAGTGCAGACCGGGCTTCCAGGGCGACGGACACTTCTGTGAAGGTAATGTTTATCTCTATGTTGATATATTTAACGATGCACTCAACACATTTTTATTAACACTTATATTGGCATTATAATTTTTTTAAATCTTGTAAAAAGTCCTAGTGGTTCACTGCTACAGATCAGTCTCAGCTCAGCCACATGTTAAGCACTAGCCTGTTGGGGGGGTCCGTGGCCACCATGAGGCTTGCTGGTGCTGGAACCCAGAGACTGATGCTTTGTATTGGCAATGTGTGAAAGGCTTGCTAAATGAAGTCTGAAATTCAAATACATGTAGTTCATTTCCAAAATATTTCGTATCCACTGTGTAATTTTTAGAATAGGTACTTGGCAAATTGACATTTTCTATCAGGATCTACCAACCTTTAACATTTAACCCCCATTATGATAGTTTAGTAATAGTTAGAAATTATACCAATAAATATATGATCAGTTAACAGTGTCCAAAGAAATGACAAGATATTTAACATGTTCCACCCATTAAGCTAGTGTAGTAATAATCAGCCATTACACCGATAACCACAGTGTCTAACAAAAGTGTTCAGAACTTTAATATTTAACACCAGTTTGACCGGGCGGTAATGGGAGGGTATTACAGTGTTAAAGGTATGGTCAGTTGATAGTGCACAACCCATGCTGGGTTTCCGGGTCGAGATCACTGGACAAATGACCACCACTGACCATCTGTTAGCATGCACCTGTTATCATGATCTTCTGGACAAGACACCTGGTGTCGGTTTACAGGTGTCTGTCTTAAGTTCTGAGTTAATGGACGTTGGCTACCTTGATTAGTGGCATTATCACATGTAATGAATTTTTTCCTTCAATACAGGACAAAGGGTTTGAGCAGATTAATCCACAAAGTGTTTAATGATGATTCCTCTGCTTGTTAGTGTCATCAGTGGATTTCTTTTCTTGTTAAGAACCTTGAAATCGGTATGCTTAAAGGTAGTTTTAATGTCAGGTGAACAAAATGTTACTTTAGAAAAGTCACTCAGATGATTTGCTTTCATGTGCAGACAGTTTACTGATGTTTTCTGTCTTACTTGGTCACTTTGTATGTCAAAATTATTGGGTTTTGAAAACAGTTTTATATAGGAGCAACAGTAATGATTAAACATTTCTTTTCTTAATAATGATTTCTTTTTAAATATATTTATGAAATATGTACACAATGGTGCAGACTGTTGAATTTTCCTTGTTATAAACAAAATCCCTTTCTCTTGTTTGTTTTTAAATATCTGATTCAGAGTTATTAAAGATTTGCATTTTAAAATATTAAAAACTAGGGGAGAATAGTAAAGTCCATTTCTGTAGATCAGTTTGGAATGCAATTTAATATAACACTGCTACTTCCCCAATTCATTAAATTTATAAATGTGGGCAAATTCTAAGATCTATGAATTAAAATGTGCTGCTCAAGCATTTTACAGTATAATCTTCTGTAGTAGACGATCATATTTGTTTCTTATTCATTTCCCTCTGTGACTGTAAGTATTTTCCAAGTACCCACTGCTGCCTGCACACATTATGAGGGGAGTGTGAGCTTTTCAAATGGCCATTAGTCATCAGCAGGTCAGTGGGTTGGGCCTGTCACTGGCTTATTAATGATGGTCAGTTTGTGTCCGTTTGCTCAGACTGTGATTATTAATGGTCATTCTTACATTTGTACCTAATCCTTTCGCTATTACCTGTCTCCTGGCTGGTTATTGATGAGTGGGTCATCAAGGGCTGGCCTCACCAGGGAAAGGTGTGTGTAAATTTTAAAATATCACTGCCATGGATAAGTAGACTGGTCACACTAGATATTATGCCCATGACAGGCATGCACAACAACAGCTTGTGAAGTTGCAAGAAACATTTATTCGGTGGGCTTTCATCACAGTGATCAGCCATTTAATTTGAATGCATGTGGTGTTTGTGTTTGAATTATGATCATAAAAGTATTAAATTATCCTGATGATATTCTTCCCCTTCATTATATATTTTTTTAAACTTAATAATATTTTTGGGGTTTGGTTTTTCATTTATTTTTTAACAGATTAAAATATTTTTTTAATCCATACTTATATGCAGTCAGTTGGATTTAATTTAATTAAAAATACTAATTAAGTAACTATATCTGGTTTCAATAATATTAATATCATTTATGAATCAACTTATTAAGAAATTATCTGTATATGAAAGTTTCTATTTTGTACCAGTAGTATTTATATTTATTCTTTAGGCCTTTCATCTTTAAATACATCTTGAGTCTCTTTGCTGCTATTTAAACCAGATCTGTGTTGTGTGGGAGGTCAGACTGATGAGAAAGTGTTTGTATCTTATCCCTGTTGACTGTGTGTGTGTGACATTGGGTTTTCATTAAGCAGTGTGTGTTGGGTACACTCTCTGTGGGGAGAAGGTCACCACTTCTCATTTCCTGTACCAGACCACACCAGATGCATGTAGCCATGCTAGTCATTAGCAGAATGTCTCCACACTCTGATTGTTAGGGATATGGTGTACAGAATGTAGCCTTATGGATGCAGGAACTTTGGTCGGAGATGTGTCCTGTTTTCATTGTTTATTGCAAGTCAGAATTCCCCTCTCCCCCCCCCCCCCCACAAAATAAATAAATAATAATAATAATAAATATATATCAAATTATATTTCACAATTTTGGAATGTGAATAATATTGTAACAGTTTGTGAATTAATTAAAAGTGCATGTATGGTTGTATTTCAACTTAGAACTTGATTTTAGAAGATTTAATAAGAATATACCAAAGATTGTGACTTTAATTAATTATATATTTTATTTCAAGCATAATTATTTATCTATTTTGTTTTGTTTTTCAGATATTGATGAATGTATGTCAGAAGGAGGCAAAACAGGCCACCATTGCCATAGCAACACAGCTTGTGTGAACACTATTGGCTCGTATACTTGCCAGTGTGCTGATGGACACAACCGATTGGACGCTTATTCCTGTGAAGGTAGCGCCTTGTTCTCATTGGCCAGAACTGTGCTCTTGGTGTGCCTGTGCCTTATTTTCTCTAACAATGCCGTGTAACAAAAACAAATGAAAAAAAAAGAGAAGAAAAGAAAACCCCTCAGAAATTCACAGGGGAATTAAACATCAATTATGTCATTTGTTTCACAACATCAGTGCAAAAAACTAAAAGCAAAAAAAAAACACTTAAAATTTTGCCGGAATACAATTTTAATGGTGTTTCACTACACTAAAAAGAATGAAAAGAAAGAAATTGCCAGAATGCAAAGGGGATGTACACTACGCCGATGTAAAAGAAAGAAAACTGTCTCTGTATATATTTATCATTAATGTATGATTGTTGTTGTTTGTCACTGTAAATAGGACCACTGCGCAGGTGGTTTGTATATAGGTCAAGTGCTAAAGATGTAATATATTTGATGTCAACTTAAAACATTTCATATATATCTGCGCCGTACGTTATTTTGTTGATCAATTCATGAATAAATATTATTAAGATATTTCTATTATTCATTTTGGGGGAAATGGTAGCTTTCTATTTTTAGAGATGGAGAGAGTAAAAACAATTGAAACGTATTGGATGTATGAAAGTGTCATACTTTTTTTTTCTACTACTTGTCTACCTCTGGAATTTGAGCTGTAGAAATTACAGAGAATAAATCCCATTTCCTACACGCTCTGAGTTGTCTCTTATTGGATAAATCTGTAATGCTGCTCAAGCTAGTGATTTGCTATAAACCTATCAGTGTTACCAGTACCTAACATACAGTTAGCCAGCACATTGCATATTCACAATGTTGTTTAAAATGTGCCATGTATGCTGTTAAATAAAACATTTCCTTCCTTTACATCTGTGAGGTCAAAGTGATAGCTTTTTGAGCGTAAGCCTGCCTGGTATATGGTCAAAGTGAGTTCGATTTCTGCTGGGGAGCTACTGGGGTTTTATGATGCAGATATAATTTTTAAAAACTAAACAAAACATATACAGGTTAAACATTAATACTATTGAATTAACAAAACAATATGCCTACAATACACACATTTTTAATAGAAATAGCTTTTTCAAGTCAAAACAAGACAGATAAAATAAAATAAAAAACCCTATTATAATCAATAATAAAAATTAATGTTCTGTATATGCTAATCAAATACATCATTCTAAATCTATGAAGCCCAGACAGCAAGCTGTTAAGTTATTTAACAATTTGTATTGTGGTGCAACTAAATACATCAAGCAGGGAATTATAATCCGTTCTTTGTACAGTTATGGACTTCTCCCTAGTTTAGTGATCACAAAAGCAGGCCGAACCAGACTGTAAGGGAGAGCCTACTGTTTTATGTTAACACAACAGTCAGTACCAGCTGCTTTATAGTCCACTCAGCTCTTTATGTTATACTGGAAGGACTGTGTGTATCCTGATTGTAACAATACATTTCAGTGAGCTGTAGAACGTGTTTAACTCCACTGGCATGAAATAACATTTATAGTAAAATAATTAAACTATTAACTTACAACTATATTTGTAATGTAATACACCTTTGGCATCTTTTTAAATACTTTTATAATAAAATAAAACTGATTTAAAATAATAACATAAAAGAAATGGAATTTTATACAAATTTTACCCATTTTTTTATATATATTTTTTTATAAATGGTTTTAGAAAAACACACCACCCATTCCAATATTAAATTAATTTTCTTTCTTTTTTAGATTAATATTGAAAATTAAAGATTCATATGTTTTGGACACCCTCTATTCATCCTATATATTTACGGACATTGCTTCCATAAAACATTTAAACCTAAACACATTCATTATCTGGCTTTAATAGCTCTGTTTTGGACACCCTCAATACATATTTCTATATTTTTGGACACTGTTAATATAAAAAAATATATATATTAAAAAAAAATAATAATAAAAAAAAAAAAAAAATAATAATATTAAAAAAATAATAATAAAAAATAAAAAAACCCACACATATTTGTTAGCCCTCTCAATAGATAGCTCTGTTTACTTCTGCCCCTTTAAGTTTGTTGCTAAGGCCGCCAGGAATCGTGGCTGGACAGGGCTTTTGGTGCAGTGTTTGAATTCTTTGTCTGTCTGCGCTTCCTCCCCACAACTAGCTGCACATGTCAGTCTGTGCTGGAGGTCAGTAGTCAGGTCACAGAGGTCAAGGGTCGTACAAGGTTCTTCTTTGGTGTTCTTTGATTGGCTAATAACAGCAGAGGTTGCAAGACGTTGGGAGATTAACAAAGCAATTAAAAGATCTAGTGTATCAGTAAATTGGCACTTTTTATTTATTAGCTTGATTATTATTTTTTGGGGTGGGAATAGGTGTCTGAAATATATAAATACTAGATTTATTTTACAAAAAATATAATTTAAAAAAGAAAGAAAATTAGTTCTGAAAATTTTAAATTAGAATGACACGTTAATTCATGATGAATGTTGTCATTTGTGTTGGTGGTGGTGTTGATTACTCATTTATTTATTTTATTTTACTTTTTTTTTTTTTTTTTTTTTTTTTTAAACCCACACAATATGGTAAGTCATGTTATCATAACTAATAATTCTTCAGAAAATTATGCAGATACCATGTTTTCAAACTAACAAATAAATTAGAAAGAAAAACTAAATTTATTACACTCATTTTTATCATTTAAAAATACCATTTGACATAGTGACCGAAATGCCATTTGTTCTGTTTATTTTAATATGATCATGTTTGAGCTGTATAAGAATAGCCTGACATCTTCCATTGGTATTGTATTTGTTTACACAGACCAGTAAATGGAGCAGTCAAATAGTACAGGAGAAGTCCATAAAAATTCCATGGAAAACATTTGCACATAGTGTTCTTATTACTCTTATAATTACTTCCTTCTTTAAATGATTCTCTACACAGGCAGACTGTATGCATATTATAACAGTTAAATGATTTCATGATTAAATTATCTGATAGTAAAGTTTATATTTGGAAAAACAGCAGTTTATACTTGGAGAAATAACAGTGTGTTGTGCAAGTGAGGGTAATCAGTTTGTGCCAATCATGAAAGGTGTTTCAACTGACCAACTGCTGATCTTGTTACATAGCAGTCTGTGTTGTCTCATTATGATGGGATTCTCTGTAAACTGTTTAGCTAAAATTCCAGAGGTCATTGGAATTTTTTGTTTAGAGTTAATGCATTTGATATTGCTAGAAATATATATTTCAAATCTTTACTTAAATTTTGATATTCACAAGCAATCCCCCTTGCACGCTGGAATGTTCTTTCTCCAAATAAAACGGCTCAAAATGTTACTTCTTTCCTGTGTACACCAAGGCACCTGACCAATTGTAATGCCTTCATAACCATGTTATGATGGTTAATTGTTTTGAATTATTTTGTAATATATTTTCATACTTACAATTAAGTATAATTATATTGGTATATATACACTGACACACAAATTTTGTGAATAGCCTGCCTTTACTACTGACCGATGACATTTACTGGTTGCTGTGTTCCTGGTAAAGAAACAGAAATTTGAATCATGAAGGTAGCCCAAAGTCATTGATAGTTTTAATGATGTTGTATGGTAATGTAAATGATAGACTGATACAAAATAATTTGGATAACTAAATATAAATAGCAGTTAACCAATCATCTGTAAAATTAAGCATTATCAAGATGTATATTTAAAGTAAAAGTCTTTATAAAAAAACTATCAACTTTAAAAATATAGCAACACATATTCACACACAAAACAAATTAGTACTAACTGTTCTGTACGTTAATGTGACACCAGATTTTCGATGCAATTTTAGCAATACTACATCATAAAAGTCACTTAAATGATGGTGGTCCATATAAAATTACATTGTGATGTCATCATTTATGACATTTGACATTCTCATAGCAACATTATCATAGTGCAAAAAATATTTTAAAAATCTGGGGGCTGAATGACCAAACAGTTACCAAACATGGATCTCTGCACAGACAGAGTTGAAGGGATGTAACTGAGTGGTCTGGGTTGCTGTGGGAGGTTAGGTGAGGGAAGCCGCTGAGTGATGTTTGTTAGACTGGAAGGAAGGAAATGTTTTATTTAGAAAGTATGAAGATGAAGAATGCATCTACATCACTTACATTACTATACACTTAACACTCTACTCTAGCATACAGCAGCAGCATCTTATACAAGGATTAGTGGTGGGGTCTTTTTTATCATTAAAAAGTTATTTATTTCATTACATTTCATTTCATTTCATTTTACTTTACTTTACTTACTTTACTTTACTTTACTTTACTTTACTTTACTTTACTTTACTTTACTTTACTTTACTTTACTTTATTTTATTAATTTATTAATTTATTAATTAATTTATTTTATTTTATTTACTTATTTACACAATCTCTATCTATCTATCTATCTATCTATCTATCTATCTACCTATCTATCTATCTATCTATGCACTCAAAACATTTCTGCTAATAAAAGAAATGATACTGGCACTGAACATGATCTTCAAATGATAACCTAGTGTCTTGTTTTGCCAAGGATGGACATGAGATGGCTTATGATAATATTTATTGTAATTCAAACATAAAACACAGATGGCAGACATGTTGGTTTGAATGACCACATGACATCATAAACTTCTCATATGATATATGCTGATAGAAATCAAACCCATACTAAATATTCATCAGTAGGGCATTTATACCACTGAGCTACACTGTGTGCATTACCAACAGATACACTGTGATAAGAGTTATTTGAAATCAGTGTGTGAAAGCCAATGCAGCAACTCCTCACCCAGTGCTCAAGAGCTTACCATAATAATTTCATGTTTTATGTAAAACAAAATTAAGCTAATGATAATGAACATGCATTTATAATGAAACCTGAACACAAAAGAAAGCATGATTTCTAGAATCAGTTTGTACATGTGTTTGAGAGATGCTGGTTTTATTGGTTATATCAGATTAAATGGAAATATTTTCCTTAGCAATGCACTTACATATTTTCATTTATGGTACTGGATATCAATTTAGAAAGATTAAAAGAGGTAAGTTTTATTTAATAATGACAAACAAACAAAGATTATAAAAATGCAGCATCCAGCCAAGTGTTTGGTATTCTAACAAGTCAACATGAGATGAATCATTTCAGTTCGGTTTATTTTCCAAATAACCTCAATAGAACAGAACACAAATTAAAAGATGGAATAAACGTGTTCTTTAAATGACTTGTGGTTATTGGTATTGGACTACTGGCCCCACAACAAGTGTGACTGGGGCCCATCTTTGAAGCCAAGTTAGCAGCAAAGCCGTGATGTGTTAGCACTGCAGCCTGCTCCACTGATGACCAGCTGTACAGTGACATTGTTGTGTTGAGCAACAGAGACCAACACCAGTGTTTGTCAGTGCCCAAGGTGTGCCCTTTCACACTCCACGGACAAACATTTACACAAGCTGTCCACCCAGGGGCCCACATACCAACATGACAGAACTCCAGGGAAGAGCCCAGGAGGGATTCTGGAGGAGGTGGGATTGTCTCAAGTGTGGCAGGGAATCTTTGTATCAGTGTTGTGACCACACCTCCAGTCAGCTGTTACTGGGGACATGGTTACACAATATCACCATTATTGCTGTCCCATGCTGTTAGTTAGTGTTAGAAGACTCTGTAGTGATGAAGAAATCATTAGTGATTACACAATATGATTCTAATTTTTAATCCATTTCATTAACCCTGCTGTTAGATGATTTGCATGGTGAAGACACATGGTTTGAAGTTTTTTCCATGATGGTTATGTAATGTATTATTAACTTGATATCTTAGAGTAATGACTTTTTAATGAGAAAATTGCCAGCAGCTCACTTACAATTATGTTTTTAATGATGCAGTCAACTCGTATTTATTAATGGTTATATCATGTTAGAACATTATCTAGTGCATTTCTGACAGGGATTGACCTCAGATCATGTTCACCACTAGGTTATTAAGGTACCCCTCACAAGAATTGATCTCAGACCAATCAGACATCATCCAAGTGTTTACAACACTGGGTTTTGGCCAGGTATTTATTATCATGAAGTAAGGTTCAACCACTACTAATATGGAAATGAATCTGAGAAAATGTTTAACTAAATTTGTATAATAATTACATAAATCTGCATCACAAATGTCTGATTTTAAGCATAATATTCCATCCATAATTATTAAATATTGATTAAATATGGTCAGAGTAAGATTCATAATTATATTTTTTTCAGTCTTGAGTTCAGGGGGGGTGGGGTCAGTTTTAATATACTCACATTTCTTCACTAAAACTACACAAGCATAAACTACATAATTGAGAATGACAAGCAATTTGTTCAAATAAATTAAATTAATGAATAATTAATACCACCCCAGCACACACACACACACACACACACACACATGAAAACAATGACATTTTTTAAAATATAAATTTTTAAAATATAAAGTGTAAATGGCAGTGCAAAATTTATTACAGAAAGGTGTTCCCTTTTTAATGACAAGCAATTTATTTTAAACTTAATTATTATCATGAAATAATCCAAATTGCTATTGGTGTGTGATGGTATAGCCAGTACATGACCTCTGCCATTAGACACAATTAGTGATTGCACAATATCACCATAGTTATTACCTTTCTGTTAGTTACTTGCTGTTAAACATCTCCACAGTGTTGACAGACTGCTGTGTGATGACAAGATTAGGCAGCCAATGTTTATCTTAATTAATTCCCAAATATTCTCCATTATTAATTATGCAATAGGTATAAACTGGACAAGCGTTTGACAGTGTGAGGTCTGTAAGTGTGTGGAGTTGTTTGTTTATGGTGGGGTGTCCAGGCTATGTTCAGATGTGGCTGATATAATGGCACTGCTGTGATGACCTAACTTACAGTCATCAGTTAGCAAGTCTGGTGATTTGTTTATCAGAAACACATGCAGTATGACAAATTATAGATATGATTGCTTCATCAGTCTAGGTTATATCATATGTGTCATAGAGATATTGCCATTAAGTTTGGAAACATTAAAGGAAAAATGTTTTATTTAATGAAACACCCAACATATGTCTTGCATACATTTAACAAAGATTACATTTTAAAAAATCTTTTGAAAAACAATACTGTTTTACATGATTGAAAGGTCTTTACTTTGTTATATATTTTTTTATCATGACTTAATTTTTGCAACAACAGTTTTAGCATAGTGTTGAAACCTATTTACTATTGCCCTTTTCCTGAAAATGAGTATCTAATTTGGAAGATTGCAACAACTTGAAGAATTTGATTTCCTGATTGGTGCATTGTGGCCATCTTAGAGCAGGCATGTTATCAGAAACAAGGAAATATTTCCTCAAGCTTTAGTCAGCTGAAGGTGGCCGTGTGTTTATTTGTGCTGTCCAACTGGTCAGACATTGATTGGAAAATAAACAATCTGCTCTGGACGTTTGTGTGTTGTGCTGGCTGTTCGGACGATGCTGAAGGAATCCTCTAACTACAGAGGAAATGCTCAGGCTTGTTGGTGGGTGTTAACACAGTTGTTCCCACTAATTAGTGCATTGCTAGCACAGATTCTTCAGGATGGTCCAGGATTTAGTGTTGTTGATCGCATACTTTTGTCTTCTTTAGTTAAAATGAAACTTTGTAAACAAACTTTAGTAACTGGCCAATGTGCTTGAAACAGTACTGGACAGAGGCATGTTAAAATGGTACACAGTTAAGTTACTGGCCTCTGTGTTGTGTTGGTAACGCAATATTTCTTATTCCAGTCTGTGCTCTAGAAGGGTTGTGGTTTGTACTGCCCTGTCTCATACTGCTAAAAGGAGCATAATAATTAGTGGAACCAGGTTTCCTCAAACCTTTTATTGCAAGTGTTCCTTAACCACATGAAGAATGCTAAATAATTATAAATAAATGTGTTGACTATATCATTAAGTAAGACAATTTCTTCCTTCTGGTCAACCCATGTAACAAGATATGACAGTCCATTTGGCTGATATTGTCCACTGTAAACTGAACTAAGATACTAGATCATCTTAAATGAAGGCCACCATCTTTCTGCCTTGATTCACATCCAGTTAAGAATGTCTCCCATGGTATGGATTGACATTTGTGCCTTCTCTCTGAAGACCGTGATGCATAATTGGGTGTAATTGGGTGGAAAATTGCCCACACAGGCAAACGGAGTGCCTTCACTGTTTGGAAGCACGAGCCATCAGGTGGGAAATTCAGTGCATGTTTGAGCGAACATCTGAACAGTTTATAACATTTCATTATTAGAGGGTGGCTCATGCCCAGTGTTTATGGCTCTCTATGCAAGGACAGAGCTGGAGGTTTAGTAATCTTGCACAAGAAGGTTCTGGTCATGATACAAAAGGTCACAGAATATTTATTTCCACTGGACAAGAATTTGTTGCATCTTAACATTGGGCTCTAATGCCATATAACCGTACACCAATATGTTGAGTGCATCATTAAATAAACATTTCCTTCTTTAACATTAGGATGTTATTATTATATCATATATAATATGCACTTATAGGAAACCCTTTAATTTGAATAATATTTTTAAAATAAGTTTTAGGGAATCTTTTGTTTACTAAATGGGCAGTGTATTGCCTTTACCATCAGCAAGCTTATAATAATAAAATCAGTCAAATTAGTTTTCTAAACATTAAACATTATTAAAAACACCTGCAAAGAAAATAAATATTTCTGAACAATACTTATGTTATTTTGCCATATATATACCACTGTAGTTTTTCATATATAACTGTCAGTGATTTTAAGAATGGTGTTTTTGACACTTTCAGTTGGGTCTCACTATACTCACAACTAAACGTTTGGCAGATATTATACATTAGAACTCTAAGTCTTGTCATATGTAGTGTGAACAAGTTCAGTTATTATTATTGCACCTCTTAAATTTTACGTTATGTTTAAATATGAGAAGTACATGAAAAACAAATCCAATCCAAACCCATTATGGAGTCATCAGAAAGCCATGGCAACTTTATCATCATCACAATTTGTTTGTGCCTGATTGTGCAGCAGTCAGTGACAAGCTCTAAGTGGAGATTGTGCTAATTTATTGTTCTGATGCCAGATTAAAGTCCATCTTCCAGCTAATCTGCTAATGAAATGTTGCCACTTTGAGCCATGGTTCAGTGGCAACCACTGTGTTTAATAGCGCCATGGCAGATTGCAGCAAATGGGAAGGCAAGGGAGATTGCCACGGTCTGGTGCAGAAGGTAATTTAGCACATAAATGCTAAGTCTGGACACCCCAAACCCATTTCGTTTAGTCACTGTGCTGAGATTTATTGCCCCCACAGTGGGGGTTGGGGGAATCTCACACCACAAACTGGCAGTGGTTAATTTTCTTAGTGTTAGGGCCAGTAACAATGCAAATCCCATTCATTTCAAATTGGTGGTGAACAGATAAAATAAGGACAATCAGTTTTCCTTTAGTCCAGAAGAATGCATATCAAGCATGTACTAAACAGCTTGTTCTGAATATTCAGGTTAATTCAGTCAACTTGAACATGTTTAAAATATCATTTGTAAATTTGAACTGAATTACACTTGCAGTGGGAGAAGAACCAGAATCTATGTGATTGATTTGATTTCCACTGACACTGAAAACCCCCCAAAACACAATGACCATCATTTAATTAGAGTACAAAAAAAAAACCTGGTGGTCACATTGGTAGCTGTGTGAGATTCACTGCCTGCTATCTGGGCACATTTTGATTTAGAGTTAATCTGTTAATGTGATTTAAATGTTTATTTAATGAGGCACTCAACATATTTATTTATGGTTATATGGCATCAGACATCAGACATTTGGTTAGGATTATTCTGATAGTAAGAAAGAAAACCCCTGCTGCCATATGGGCTACAGTTTCTTATTAGCAGTAAGGGATCTATTACATGCAGCATCCCACAGGCATGACAGCACATACCACAGTCTTCATTACACCAGTTGCTGATACAGACAAACAAACATATTTACTGTAGATGGATTGGATTTTGCAGCTGTAAGTAGGACATGGTTCACCAGTAGAGCATCAGTGTTAGGACAGTCTCAGCTGGATTTGGTTGATTAGGTTTATATATTTAGGATTCATCATGAGTGTTTTTTAATATGGAAAATATCAACTGAGTGTTAGTTAATCAGTATTTGTCGAGACTGCCAAGACAAATACCGATTAACATCACAAGGTTGATATTTTACATATTACACAACATAAGTAGCAAATTCTATTTATCCTATTACA
This sequence comes from Peltospira smaragdina, assembly GCA_032361425.1. Lineage (NCBI taxonomy): Eukaryota > Metazoa > Mollusca > Gastropoda > Neomphalida > Peltospiridae > Peltospira > Peltospira smaragdina. The sequence goes on along the minus strand of JAUTBW010107373.1, from coordinate 3,475 downwards.
CTTGTAATGTCACATTTTAAATTAATTGTTTGGTATACCAAGTCAAAAGGAAATGTCAACTGGTGAAAAACACAGTCTTACATCATGATTTTAACTGATTCTTACTGACATGTTACGTTAAGCTGTACGTATTGTGTACAACCGATTATCAGTGTACTAATTTGCATACCATTATCACACAGTTAGATATATAAAAATATCACACGGGTTTATGACATGGATAACATGGGGAAGTTTTCCTTCATGTTGATAAATCAGTGTACAAATACAGTAACTAAAAGAAGACCATGTTGCATTATTCAAAAGCAATTTTTAAAACTGAGAGAAGACAGTAACTTCTGTTTGACAGATAAAAGTGACAGTTTAATTTTGGCTAATAACATTAAAATTCACACAGTAACAACAGTTAGTTGTGCTGAGAGTTGTTGCAAGTCCTTATCACACCCTATTGATCAGATGTGTTTATAGATCATAAACTCCCAGATGACATGGGGTCAGAACTCACATGCATTTAAAAGAGATATCACCTGAACAAGCCTGTTTTATTCCTGCTGGGAAATTTAAAACTCAAAGCAGCAAGTCATGAATATTTCAGATTAGAAAACAAGACAAATGTGTGTGTGTGTGGGGGGTTTTGTTTGTTTTTTTCAATCTAATTTAAACTACAGATACTTAATGTCTTATGTTATTTAATACTGATAATAATAATAATAATAATAATAATAATAATAATAATAATAATAATAATAATAATAATAATAACAGCAACAACAACAACGATAACAACAAAACAACAACAACAATAATAATCACCATTATTAATCCTGACACCAAAGTCAGCGCCGTCACAAGTTCGATCTTTTTCCGGTCCAGCTCTGAAAACCCAGTCTGTGTGGAGTTTTTCACTTCATTCAGCGAAGTTGTGTCCAGCGTAGTATCCAGAACGGAGGCGAACATTAGACTGACAACAGCTATAGTTCCTGGGAAAATTTAATATTCTTGCCGGAGGTAATTTAAAATTACACTGTCAATTTTACCATATTTTAACACTGGTTACTAATTGAGTATACAAGTACTACAGTACCTGAATTACATTTGTTAGTCTTCGCTATCTAGGGATATTGTCAAACGATGTAAATTCAAATGTCGCCATTTTGTTTACAATTACAGTGTCGATTTTACCATATTTTAACCCTGGTTACTAATACAACATACAAGCACTACGGTACCTGAATTATACTTGTTAGCCTTTGCTATTAGGGGATATCATCAAACGCTAAATTCTAATTTCGCCATTTTGTTTAATCGAGGCCGGTCTCCCCGTATACTAACGTAGAGCGTGTGTATGTGGCCTAGATAGCGATGGTACCGGTGTGGAGCGTACAAGTTAGACATAACATCACTGGATCGTCTTTTCTAAATGTTTAAATAATAAAAATATTCTCGACATAGTAGCTTTAAGAGTCATTACTGAGTTGTTGTTGATGTGTTGCTTTTCGAGTAACCAAAATAAATATTCATCCAAGCTACTAAACAATGACATTTTCGTATAGGCTATAATAACAAAAGTATTGTAACAACAACAATTAAAATATTGTAACAACAACAACTGAAATATTGTATTTTATTTTGATCAATATTAGCCATGGTAATCAGTTTTGGAGGTCCCACTGAGTCAAATCTAAATTGGTTTTCTCAGTAGTTGTGTAAGCGTAGGGCCAAAACCTGTTACTTTACCCATGGGCCCATAATATTAATGGTAAAACGCTAATGATAATAGTGTTTCTTTATGCATGTTCTATCACTAAAATTATATCAATGTGCGTATAACACTAACCCATGGACGCATGCTTCGATGATCCAAAGAAGAAGTAGATGAGGGGGGCGAACAGACTGGTGTACAGACCGCAGATCGGGGGTAGGGTGGCCAGGGTAGCGTACGCCATTCCTGCAAGTAACAGACGTACAAATCTATAAAACGTTACCAGGTTCTTTTGATTCATGTATTAAACAGGAAAGGTTATTCAAGAAACACAGTGTTTAAAGCCTTTGAATGCAATTAACATAATAAACAAAAATAAAAGAATTTGAATAAATGTCATATAATTTATTTTTAGTTACGTAGGCCTACTGACTAACTGCCTAATATACTGAACTATTGGTTACTTATCTAGGCCTACTTACTTTACTTTCTACACATTTTATTTATGGACAGGGAAGGAATATTTAATATGTATCAATTAAAGACTGGATAGCACATCCAGAGCCGTACCCTGATCAATATGGGGGAGGGGGAGTTGCAGAACGCGAAACATTCTAGAAGTTTAGGTTGTCCGGGGGCATGGTTTTCCTGTGTAAGTATTAATTTGGAAGGCCTTAAAATCCCAGATGTGTATGCTATATTCTGCAGTAAATAAATAAATAAATAACAAAACAACAAAAACAATAACATATTCCTGAGATTCTCAGGAGAAGCAGCTGATCCCTTGCCTCCCCCAGGTGGGTACGGCCCTGCACATTCCATAATGCAGCACTGACTAAGACATACAGCTAAACGGGTAGGCTACATCAGGTGAGAAGGATCTCTGTCCCACAACAAGTTCTCTCATCAGGAAAATGACTTCCGAAGCCAATTTAACCATTAATAAAAATGTGTTGAGTGCGTCGTTAAAATACAAATATATAACTGAAGATGAATAACCTTGAGGTATCTGCATGATGCCGACTGTAAACCCAGCGATGACGTCACTAGGCAGATCTCTTAAAGGCGCGTACTCTCTCATTATCTTTATGAACGGAAAGTTGTTCAGAAGAGATTTCTTCAGGCATTGTTTTGAACATTTGCCTTTCATCCATTCTCGCGCAGTTTCCAGAGCAGTCTTTTCTTGTGCGTACTTTCTATAATGTCTTTCAAATTCGTACAATCTTGAGTGTGGTTTGTCATTTTTGTGTTGATATTCCTTACTCAGTTTTATCGACCGATTTCTATAGAGAAAATCAGTTTATAGAATTTAAGTCATACATTTTATATATTAAGATCACTTTTAAAATCAAAGGTAATATAATTTACTTAAATTGTAAATAGGTCTATAATTATATACAGTTAAAATAGGATATTATTAAACTTATTATATAATATAGGGTACTTATCCCGTGTGAAATTAAATATTAAAATAAATAAATAAAATCATTATAAATATTTCAGTAATACTTTCTATGCCACAATACCTTGTCAGTTTAAATATTAGAAAATGTTAGCAGTAATTTTACCTGACTCTAGAGTTCATTCGATGATTTTCATTTTCGTTTCTATGCTGAAAAATAAATACAGTGCATATATTTAGCTATTTAATGATTCACTTAATACATTTTATTAACCGTTATACCGGCGTTTGAACTTTTTAAATAATAATAATAATAATAATAATAATAATAATAATAATAATAATAATAATAATAATAATAATAATAATAA
>JAUTBW010107262.1:0-10479 GCA_032361425.1 Peltospira smaragdina | reverse complement strand
CCCCACTATTAAGCTACACTGGATCAAGAAATAAACCAGACTACACAGACAATACAGAAAGTACATAGAGATGTACTTTATTTAACAATCCACTCAACACATTTTATTTATGCTTATATGGTATCAGACACATGGTAAAGAACTTGCTGGAAAATTGCTAACCAAATTTACAGATAGCTAATCAAAGCACAAAATGATTAGCAACAACAGCTGACTATTTTTATCTACTGTGTAAATATTAATATGCATTCAGATGTGTGCATGCATACACACATAAAGTTATTCTTTGTTCTCTTTTGTTGACAGGAACTGGAAAGACATATTGAACATTTAACAAAAAATCATCGCCATGAATTGGGTATAGAAATGGCCAGCCACCGAGAAACAAAGAAACAGTTACAAGAATATAAAGAGGAAAATGAGAATCTGAAAAACAAGATCAAGGTATTTTATTAGAGCTCTATAGAATTTACAGTCACGTGCAAATGTTGGCCTTAACAATGTTACACCACATTTTGTTGCCATCAGTGAAACTTGTTGTTCAGTTGAGAAATCTAGTTGCATTTGAGTTATTGCAAATATTTAGTAAAAGTAACTAATACCCCCATTTTTCAGGCCTTATGATCATACAAGCCAACACTTTTTTTTAATAGTATGATAATAAATATCGTCATGGTGTAGTATTTTACCTTCATGATGTAAGTACACCCCATGCGATATGTTTATTTAGGCACCTCAGTAGTCTAGTGGTTGTTGTCAGCCTGAGATTGATCCCTGTCAGTGAGCCACTAGGCATTTTTCTATTTAACCTGACTATTGAATAATTTTCTGTCAAAAACACAAATAAAACGTTTTCACTTTTTTCTGAATAAAAAATTAGGCAAAAACTTAAAATAATGTTCGTATGTGAATTGGTATGAATTATTTTCGACTTTTTTTCATGTTTAGGTTACATTTTATACCAGTTAAAAACAATAAAAATTGCGCAAAAAAATCAATGTCAGCTTTACTTATGTACATTAGAAACTAGCTGTTCGGCAAATCATCCATTATTAATTCATATACATTGTTGACTCCAATTTTTTTCTGAAACCAACTTTGATGTTTCATTGGCCATTAAACAATTTTTGATGTGCATAAAACAATTGAAATTAACATCAAATTAGCTGATTCAATCAGCGATGAATTCCTCAAAGTGACTGTGGTGTTCCGCCATTACTGTCATACGAAAACACCCAAAGAAAATCACATTTTAAAATAAAAATGTCTTAATTCTTTTTTTTAAATAGCAGTAAACACTGACCTATTTTCTGTTGCCTGAACATGCGCACTAAATGTTTCTGGGTGTAAATCATATTAAAGGGACACACTACAATTGGCAAACGGCGACTCGGCTTTTGTGACGTTGGGCATGATATCTTGCCTGCAGAGTCAGAAGGTTAAAATGTTATCCAGTGCCAATATAACTGTTAATGAATATGTGTTGATTAAAACACACACATACATACACACACACACACACACACACACACACACACACACACACACACACACACACACCTGATCTGTACCTTTTGAGTACAATTTAAATATTCAACAGACGAATGACTATGATATTTACTGAGTGAGTGGAGAATTGACATTCTGCTAATGCTTATCAAATAAAAACCTTTTAAATAAAATTCACATATAAAAATATTTTTGACAGAAGAAACAAAACATATTACTAAACATTGTTGGCCGATTCCAGTTGTCAGGCTTTGCCTACCAGAGAGTCACATATGCTTAATGGCAGGAAAAAATGACATGAACCCTCATTTGTCATGGTGACAAAATGTGGCAAACATTGATTTGGCTTTCGTAACTTTGAGTGAAATATCTGGCCTCCGTTAGTCAAAAGGTTAGCATTTCATATCTGACACTTCCAGAATCTACAGGAGGGAAACAGCTCCAGAACTTTGTGTCACAGCTACATCCAGTTGTGTAATAAGTCTCCAATGAAGTTATCACCATAAGAGCACCAACTTCCTTTAAATCATCAACCTGTCCTATTCAGTGCCATGCAGAAGCTCTTGGCAAATAACACTATCCAACTAAACCTGTCAGAAGAGCTAAATATGCTTTTGCTTGATGTTTTTCTGGGGCCTTATTCGTAAACGAGTGTAAAGGTACGCTTCACCCATAACGTAACTTTACATCTAATCCTTGGAAAAAGTAGTGTGTCTGACGTCATGAACCAGTGGTTTGACATAGACTTAATACTACATTTTGAACATAAATTTACACCCTTTTGTGAATAAGGCCCCTGGAGCCCAAGAAGGGAGATCTAGTGATAATCAACAACCTGGCCATCTTTCTCACACCTTGTTCCAGTGTACAGTAAGCACTGCAAATACATTGGAAGTTCACTAACATTGCAGTGCCCATTACTTGGACCAATGTGTGCAGCTTGTTTCAGTGCAACATGGGTATCTACTACTACAGGTGGATGAATATTCAGTTTGTAGGCAGTAGAGTGCTAACTAAAGTGTTGCCATTCAGTCTGCTGGGCACACTTACATCACACTATGAGGGAGACTACATCTGTATAATCTTCAGATGTTACACTTTATTTACATGGTCTGTTGATTTGGCTTTGTTGGACCTCAAGCAAAACATTGATGGTCCAGTTGAACAACTTAAGAATCTCCTTGTTGCCACATCATCTGTATATCAATGCATCTTTCTAAGGTTAGGGTGCTCACTTAGATAACACAGTAATGGCAGTTATCAGTTTTGAAGCATTTGACACTTACACCTACTCATACCCGATACTCATCATACAGGTGCTGGTGCTTCAAAGGTTTCAACAGTTCAGTGCAGGCTACTGTTGATAGCTATGAGATTATTAAAATTACCTGTGTTTTCCTGGCCTCCTTTGTTTAGTGTATCCAGATCCACCATAACTATCAGACTGGGATCATTTTTTCATACACCCACAGTCAAGGCACTACAATCTCAGACCACAGTTCTTTTAACTATATGTGTGGACATTAACTACAAGGGACTTGGGGAAAGAGGTTAATCATTTGCTGTGTCCAAATCCATGCTTAAAAGCCCATTGTTCGTCAACAACTGTGGTATACAACATTAGATGGTTATGCTTCCATAAATGGTTTATGAATAAGATCATCCAACCACAGATAATACCAGTCCAATTTAGCCACGATACCTGAACCATACGACATGGTGCATTTCCAATGGTAAAACATAGAAATATATTTGAGTCTCTAACCCAAGATGTCACCAACAATGACATTAGAAACAATGACTGTATCCATAGATGTCTGCCACTGACAGGTGATATTTTTTTTTGGAAAGCATTCTCTGCACTAGTTACATTGTGTACCATATTGTTCCTATTTGTAGCGTCCCATCTAATATAAGTGCCCGCCTATGATCATGAGAAATGTATTATGAAACGGTACCCATAAATAGTAAAACTGGCTTACCAGATTGCCGAATTGCAATGATTATAATTGGTAAACAAATAAAATCTAAACAGGTGAAGCACTACGACAATAGTATGGGTGAACAGTATGTCACACATTTCATTTATCAAGTGTATGTCACTGTTATCTCCACACAGAATGAATGCATGACACTCCGTTAACATAGCTAAAAACCAGAAGTATAATCATACTGATATTTATTTACACTGTTTAAAAAATGGGTAAATGATAAATGTAACTAAACAGCAAACTGCAGTCAAATGTCAACAATTTAACTTTAACTAAACTTAAAACTGGAGTAGAGTGATACGACGGCAAAGCTTTTGTTGTCTCAGCAAGCTAGACGCATTGACAGTTTGATATGAGGATTTTTCACACGAATTACGGAACGTGTTCTAGTACAATAATTAGCACGCCCCATTCGTGTTTTGCATCGTGCTACAAATAGGAACAATACGGTATTTGTCTTTTGTAATTATGCACTGTCTGACTAACATTAACACCACTGGGTTTCATGAATATCACAGGTTCAGCTGAATTCATTGTTCTGCTGGATACTAACCAGCACATTTTTACTAATGGGCTGCAGATCCCCATCTTTATTGTCATGGATTTAGCTCTAGGATCAGCCAAACCTACCACCAATCTAATTAATTCTGCCAAATATCTGAGACCACAATAAAGTATAAAAATTTAGAAAACTATTAGCATTTTCTCTTTTTTATTAATACTAATCCTGATTTCTGAGAATAATCCTGCCCATCCTTCTCACTTCCTGAACCTGACACGACTCAGGTGAGAGATGAAGTTGAATTCATGTCTCTGGAGCTATTTGGTAAAAGAAGAGTTCAGAGTATAAATATTAATAAAAAGAGGCACATTGGAAATGTTCTGCAATTCTTTTGGCTTCCTGACTGCAGTTGATAGTGCTGAATATTGGTCAACCAAATGTACCAGTAACTTAAAAAAGATCAAACTGGTCTCTGGCCAGATCGTGGAAGATTTGTATGAAGCATCCCTTATACCCTACTTTGTTTAGAATCCCCAATTTGCCTAAAATCTACAAAACACCATTATTTTTTTTTTAATAAAACTGTATAAGCATAAAATAATAAATGTCCTTCATTAATCCATCTGAATCAACTATATCAGAAAACTCAGTCTGCATGTTGTATACAAAGATGATATAGAATAATAATAATAATAATAATAGGTGATAAGCATAAATATTAAAAAATAAATTAAAATATCTCGATACAAATCTATACTGGCACACATCAGAATCACTACAAATCTTAATTAGTAAACTCAAATTTTCGACCCTCTACAAACAGGTATAATTTATTTTAATGTACATTTGTTAGATGCATCTGTAATCTGTCACACAATACTTGATGTTAACATCTATGTTTATGTTACTTGGTAGGAAAAAGAGAAAGAACTGGAAATAAAGAATATCTACAGTAACAGAGTAATGCGACCTCCTCACAAGCTACCTGCTTCTTACTCTGGAACTCCTTCAGATCCTCCACCTCAAGCTGGAGTGATAAAAAGAGCACCATCCTTGACCGACCTGTCTTCCAGAGAAAAAGCTAAAATGTACGAAAAAAAACGAAGACAGGAAAGGCAGATCACCAGACAGGTTAGTAAGATTTGTGACAGTTGGAATATTTATGATATATATACATGTATATGTATATATATATATATATATATGTATGTGTGTGTGTGTGTGTGTGTGTGTGTGTGTGTGTGTGTGTGTGTGTGCGTGCGCACACACATTTACACACACTGTAGATATGAAAGTATGTAATGTTATTCTTAAAGCGTTATATTGGAATTCGTTAAGACAAATTTGATATAACGACATACCTATCATGGAACGAACAAACGACATACCTATCATGGAACGAACAAACGTGGTCATTGTAACGAGGTCCGACTGTGTGTGTGTGTGTGTGTGTGTGTGTGTGTGTGTGTGTGTGTGTGTGTGTGTGTATATATTTTTTAATTATTATTATTATTCATTTTAATAATTAGCATTATTACCTGTAATTATGGGTTTTAAAAATTGTAATAATTATTACTACTTTTAAAGGTTAAAAAAAAAATATTTAAAGACATTTTAATGTAAATCAACAAATGTTAGCAAGCAAATTTAGTAAGCTCATAAAAAAAATATTAATATTTCATGATTCTAAATATAGGATATATATATATAATATAGAATATAATATTTCAGATTTAGTACTGATCTCATCTTCACACAACAGTTAATTTAGGATTTCTTGCATTTTGATGCTGTTTAAAGCTACATTCCTAGAAATATTTTTATTATTTAATAACAGTTAATCCAATTACCACTTGGATTTACAAAATTACAAAAAACATAGCACTTTGAAACTGGGTCGATACTAGGTACCCACTATGAAATATGCTCTAGCCACTTTTGCGCAAGTAAACAATTGATCACCTGATATCTTGTTTTAAACATAAGCATCTGCTTCATTAGGTAATGGCAGATTTCGTTTACACTATTTTGGTAAGCATTTATCAATAAACATGAAATGCAACAATCGGACCTCGTTACAATGGACAAATCTGAGTTAGTTCTTTTATCTTACAGATCAAAAGAAACTTACGGTCTTTTAGAAGTTTCACACAAAAACAACAACAACACAGCTGTTAAACAAATTAAAACAAGTATATTTTTTCTACTCCAAACTTCGCATGTTTTTCTCTGGTATGGACCACTAGGCTACATGCATATACCGACCCAACTTTAGTCATCGTTAGTGAAAGAGAGTAAATTTTTCACTGGACTGTATTTTTGTTTCATAGGTGTTTAAATCAATCAAATTACAAATAAAGTATTAAAAACAAATATCCTAATAACTGGTACTTAATGTAAATGACATTTTAACACACAGGCCACAGCGTTACTTTCGTACAAGTTTCCTTTTATGTAGAAGACGGTGCATGGATAAAACTTCTATATTATTATTATTATTTATTTTTGGAAAAAAACACACTAAAGAATAAACAGATAACAGAAAGAAAATATTGCCAGGCACGGTCAGTTACGTTTTTAGTTGTGTTAAAAACAATTAAAAAATAATAATAAATCAAAAATAAAATCCCAAGAAAATCCCAAAAAAATCAGTAAGTCCACCTCTGATTACGTGACCCACTTCCTGTTTGTGAAAACTTTGGCAAGTGTTTATGCATATATTAAAAGAAAGAAATGTTTGCAGCTTATATATATGATGACTGCCAAATAAAATATATGACAAATAAATCTATACTATTAAGGAACTATAGATGTTACTGCAGTTGCTTTGAAAAGTACAAAAACGTAAGTTGCTATACTCGAATGACCTATTTCCGATAGTGTCCTATTTCCGTTACTGACGTTTTCGGATATTTTATCATCTTCGTGTATAGGCCGACCCCCTGCTACAGGGAGACATATGTAGAGCTGTAAAGTTGGCTTATATACAGCAATATATGGTAAATACAAACAAATATCGTTCAAAAGGTCATGGAAAATGCCTTGAAAAATAATGGAAAGTCGTGAAATTTGAGTGGTGATGAAGTGTATGAACCCTGTATGGAGGTCTACAGAAGTATTGTTCTGATAAATTTTTGGTACATAAGTATAATATGTTTCTAGTTTTGTTAATAACCCTAATAGTTTTCTCCACCCTACAGCTTTTTTTCTTCTTTTTGTTTTGCTTCAGATTTATTTTAAAGTTACCACATCTTTAATGTCATTAATATTTAAGCATTTAGTATAGCATATCTCATTATCATCCTTGTGTTTAAAGTATCATTCACAATGCACACATATTTAGAATTCAAATGATACTATGGCATGGTTTAGGTACCTGCTACTAGCTGGTGATAAGATCGACAACGTAATAACACTTAGCATGTAGGTAGCATGATAGTAGCTAAGTATATATATATATATATATATATCAGTAACTTTAATTTATATAAAGGGTTATTATAGCTCTGTGATCAATATTTACAAGTACATTTATGCTCATCATTACTATTTCCTGATGGCATTAATTTCACGTTTGGGTTTGTTGCAGTAATGTTATGTGTCAATATTATATCATACCAGGTAACTAAGCATTTAATAGGTGTTTTTAACCATAATTTGTTGCTCTGTAAAATCTTCATCTAACCTTTGATATAACCCTAATGTCATTAAGCTTATATTTGTTCAAGTTTATGGTCTGAAATATATAAAAATATTGTAAACATCAAGTGCAGGGATATTGTACAAGATCTAACTGTCTACACTGGATGAGAGATTGATTAAAACTCAATTACAAGCTTAGTTCAGACCAAAATAATCTGCATCATGTACTGCACATGAATGTGTCATGATTGATCTAGTCAAATCCAATACAACTTGTTTTTAAAAACTAACCTCTGTTTCTACCCTTTGAAATAGGTCATAAAATACACAAAATTTTACATTTGCGCTGAATAATTATTTTAATTTCAGGTAGTCTCACGGACTACCTGTTTGTAGTTTCAGGTAGTCTTGTTAATTTTCAGGTAGTCTCAGACTACCGGACTACCGTTAAGGTTGATCCCTGATGTATGTATGTACATGTTTTTAGTATAATTATAGTAGTAGAAGAAAAAGTATTTTCAAAATTAAAATAATTATAAATAAGATAAGACAATTCAAGTTTGTCAGTGTACTTTAATAAAATTCACTGAATAATAATAATAATAATAATAATAATAATAATAATAATAATAATATTGACATCATAACACAAAAGCCTGACATATTGTATTTGACGTCATCATGCCTTATTAACCTAATTAATATTTGTTTGCTGTTTTGACCCCATGTTACCATATCTGCAAAACTCTGCTCTCTTAATGCTGACTAAATTTTAACAAAATTATTTATAAGAAAGATAAAAATAGTTGTACTGGATGCATACATTTTTTCTTATAAATGTTAAATAATTATCATGCTGTCTTCAATAGTGTCCGTTACGGACGTGGCACAACCGTTATGGATGTGGCATTGTGCAAACTGCACAATTGGAGGGGGTCTTAAAATGTCTTTGTTAGGTAAAATTTCAAACATAAATATCAGAATAAAATAAAATATCATATAACATTTTGTTAAATGTTGAAAAGAAGGTTTAAATTAATACTTGAGGTGTCATTGGATCAAATCAAATTACATTGGTCGTAATGCTAACGTTTCTTAATAAAAGTAACAAGCAATGTATCAAGCTGTCAGAGCAGTATACCCACAGAGAGTATTGCCCCTCCCATTCATTAATATGCAAAGAAAATATGGAGTCACATGGCATTTTATGAACTTATACGAAGTTTACAGTGGCAACCATCCATTTCACACAAAATGTTCGGTGCATTTTTTTACTGCCATCCCTGGGGTCAACAATTACCAAGTGTCACTGGTGTAATAATTGTTCAACTAATAAAAGGTGACTGACTGACAGGGAGGATGCCACGCTATTTATTTACACAAATAAACAAACTGACATGTATCCACCAATCACAACTCTAGTTGCATTTTATCCTTATCATTTTGACGGTACACCTTCATCATTGACCTGCAAGTCACATGATTTGGTACAATTAGGCCATGAGGCGTAGGTGAAAACGCGAAAACGCGAAGTTTCGTTCTACCCATCGGGGCACTAGAAAATTCCACCAGTGTTATATGTATTTTTGTCTGTAGTAATCAAAGCCAAAAGTTTCCAGAAAGTTTTCCTGCAGTTTTTTTTTAATTAATCATCAAAGACAGTAACTATAATCAAACGCACATTGTTGTTTTTTGGTACTCATTACGCCTATTTATAGCGGGAAAACCCAACCTTGCGCATCGAAGAATCGAAAGGATTTTTCTCGTTACACATTTACGGAATATTTTACTCTTCTCTCACGGAGTACAAGGTTATATCATGCAGTTTACTTTCATTATATGGACGGCATGAACTGAAATAACTACAAGTAACAATAAATAGTTCAAACTGCCAGGAAAACTGACTGATATTTGAAACTGTATGTCGGTCGATGGTCACTTGACCCATCGTTACCACGGAGAGGTCCAATCTATAAATAGATCTTTGTTTTCAGGTCCCTTGAAAAATCAATGATAATGATTGGTCTATACATCAGAAAACTAAAACACTATTTGAATGACTAGTGTGGAGTACTCTAACAATCAATTTATCGTGGTTTAATTAAAACGAATTAGGCGATATTATAACAAGGTGTGTTATCTCAAGTGATTAGTATGCTTCCCATTTATAATCAATATTTTGATAATCAAGTTCTGTAAATCTGTGCTATGTCTTTAAGTCTCTGGTTTATTTATTTTTAACAGAATAACCGTAATAATACTAGAGTCTTAATGTTTGAACTCGAACACTTGTGGCAGACCTCCCGTTTGGTACTCCACACAGTGCAATATACTCTGTTTAATTATTAATGTAGCAAAACCGCCCACTCGAGGATTGGGTTATCTGATCGTCCTTATATAAGGAGTAGAAACAAAATGCTATTAAAGTTTGTATTGTGTTATTTATTTATGTTTTTATTTAACGACGCATTCAACACATTAAAAAAAAAAGGTTATATCGGCGTATTTAAATGTTTTTTATTATTATTAATTTATTTTTTATAGTTGAAAAATCCCTAGTAGTTACCCGACAGGGATCAATCTCTAATCGACCGTGTGTCCGCCAGATGGGTACACCACTAGGTTATCGAGGCGCCCCCATAGTCCCATTTTAAGGACTAGTTAATGGATAGCGAACATAGTACCTACTATGCCATCGATCCTGATTACAGAGTCTGCGCGGTATGTATGGCACGTCTGAGATTAATTAAGGTTTTTCTGAACTTTTTTTTTTTTTTTTTTTTTTTTTTTTTTTTTTTTTTTTTTTTTTTTTTTTTTTTTTTTTTTTTTTTTTTT
>JAUTBW010107151.1:0-15655 GCA_032361425.1 Peltospira smaragdina | reverse complement strand
TAATAATAATAATAATAATAATAATAATAATAATAATAATAATAATAATAATAATAATAATAATAATAACAACAACAGATATTTAAAAGTAAAATAAAAATAAACATGTTAAAGATCAAGCAGTGCTCAACACAGTGAAATTATTTCTGTTTAAAAAATTTAAACAATAATAACACAATACAAATTAATACCAGAAACAACAAAAGAAATGTTTTATTTAATCATATTTTAAATACTCTAAAAATAAATAATTTGAAATTCTGAAATAGCAACCATTACTTTCAAAAGATTTATAAACATTCGGAAAATAGCTAGAAATACAGAAAAATAATGTAATTCAATGTATTATAGAAAAATTAAAAGACCACTTTAAAACTGCTTAGATCATTATTAAATGTAAAGTTACTATGTTCAGAATATTTTTATTATTTAAACGTTTAGAAAAGACAATTTAGTCATGTTATGTCTAATTAGCACACTCCACTCTAAACTCATTACGCTACTATCGCTATCTATGTCACAATACAATGCTCTATGTTAGTACATGTTCTTTCGTGAGGAGACCTGCCTCGCTTAACAAAATGGCGAAATTTTAATTAACGTTTGACAATATCCCTCAATAGCGAAGGCTAACAAGTGTAATTCAGGTACTGCTTCTTCTGTATTCACTTACCAGTTTCTCTGTTGTCTTGTCGATGCTTGGAACTGGTAGCAGTAACTCTGAGGTGACTGGAACATGGCGCGTAATCTCACGATCAACAACAACCTGAACAAGTAAAAAAATGAATGTTTAAGAAAGGAAAGAAACATTTTGTTAAGACCATTCAGAGTGAAAAGAAACCTAAAGACAGCTCTTCCGAGACTACTCTTTCTGATTAGCAGCAAGGAATGTTTGATATGCACATCCCAACAGCTAGAATAGTACATACCGCTGCCAGAGTTCATCCAGAGTATTGTAGCTGGACAGGACTTTGGAAATGGAATGGATTACATAGAATATGGATTACACTGTATTTAGAAACAGAATAGTGAAATGAATTGTTTAAAAAAGCAAAAATAAACAATCAACAACAATGTATTATATTCTACTATCTAGGAACATGCTACAGTGAAATGAAAAGAAGTGCAATTATATTCCCACAGTAAAACTCACTGGTGTTGTCTGCCCGAGGCCAAATGACTTCTCCGCCTCACGAGCCTCTCTGTCAATCTTCCTCGGTCGGCCTCGCCCCTGCCTCCGCTCATCAAGTTTGCGCTTTATCGGTAAACTTGTGGTCAGCCGTGACTTCTCCACAGCCTTCTCCTTCTCAACAGCTGGCCTGTAACAGGTTAATGGTTTCAGTTATATATCTTTTAGGCACCTTGATAGCCTAGTGGTGAATGTGCCTGCCTAACTTAGAGCCGATATGAGATCGATCCTTGTCAGGTAGCTAATAGGGATTTAAAAAAAAAAAAATAATGTTTCTGAAGCTGATATTACTGTTAATAAAATTGTGTGTTGTTAAATAAATAAAAAAATATTAAAAATTATTAGTATTTCATTTGATGTCACAGGTATTTAATTTTTTAAAATTTTTTTGTCTTAATTGCCACTGAAAAACAAAACTGGTAATGTCAAATGTATGTTCTGATTCATTATCTCTGAAATATTAGTATCATAATTAAACACACACACACAACTACCAGTTTTCTGATAATTTATAATTAACTGCATACCATTATACATTTGAGATTAACAAGATTTAAAATTAATGCTAAATATCATGGTAAACAGTATAGAACATACGTAGCTACTGGGGTGCTGTTGACAGCTGGGGTCTCCACTGACTGAACAGGGGTCGGCTTCTCGTGTTTTGTTTCCTCACTAGGGGGCGCTTCAATAGGTGGCTTGTCTTTCTTCTTCTCTGGACTTCTTTCCAGAGCAGTCATTGGCTAAAAATCAAATTTAATCATTAAATAAATTTCTATAGAGATGATTTATGTGTGATATTAAAAAGGAAATTAAAATAAATGAATACAAAATTATATTCTAATTTAATATTTCAACATTAAAGCTATAGTTTCCTATTTAATTATTAAGATTGTGTTAATAAGGTATATTTGTGGACATGAATTTCAATATTTTACAAAGTTTATTAAAAAAAAAATGTCCTTAGTAACAGTGAAACTGCATATACAGATAAGTAAAAAAAGAAAAGAAAAAAAAAGATTGTTTATCTTATTTTCAAATTTTATTGATTTGAAATAGAAAAAATAAAATTCACCTGGATATCATTATATGACTTCACTGGCTGACTGGTGGGTTTTGAGGTGGGTCCGGTACCGGTCTTGGTGGGGGTGGTGTGTATGTCTGTGGCTGACTGACTGTTTCGGTTCTGGGTGGGTGACATCACTGTGGGGGATGTCTATGATGTCACTGGCGACAGGCCTGGCCCAGTGACACGATTCTGCTTCTCTATCACAATAGAGCTTTGCTCTTTGGTTGTGCTGAACTCAATCCTTTTCGGATTGAATGGAAGGGGAGCACCACTGTTTAAATACACAGAAATAGCAGAAAACAATTACTATTTAGTAACAGCAAATTTGTTCATTATTACATCAAACATCAAGAAATCCCATAACATTTATTTATGTAGTGTTATTATTTATAACTACAGTGTCATTATTACATCAAACATCAAGAAATCCCATAATGTTTATGTATGTAGTGTTATTTATAACTACACGGTCGAATAATAAGAACAGAAAAGGTACTTTGAGTTTATATTTTATAAAAATATGCAATGAATAATAAATTTAACATGAAAGTTCACAATATTCTGACCTAGTCTGTATATTATTAATTTTATATAATCCGTGTTCAACTGAAAAACCTACCACAAAACTAAAACAAGTACAAATGTCTGTGATGTTAAACTGCTGTTTACCCAACGTCTGGCTGTGGTGCTAGGAATATCGGAGTGATTCTTCGTCTTCCATCCGGCGTCTTTGTTTCAATCTGCTTGTCACGAGGCTGAAACAAAAGCAACAACATAGTGGTTATCTTGGAAATGTGGCAGGCTTTAAGAATGATAACGTAAATGCAATACAGAATAATACATCAAATGTGTTTCTTTTTTTAATTAATACACAGTCTGACATTGGAAATAAGCAACTAGTTCTTATTCTGAATGTATTATATCTATATCCCAAGAACCAACAGCCAATGAAACTGCTACATCTTCAAACAAACTTTGGGCTTCATATTTAGTAATCTTCCTTATATAATTGCTTGTTTTTTTTATATAATCCTAATCATGTCAAGATATTAATATGAACAAACTCTTGCAAAATATTCTTTTTATAGGACAATGATGTAAAAGAAGAATGGAGACCATAGTATATGTTACCTTGAAAGGTTTCTCGCCATTGGTCAGACTAGAACATGAGTTGGAAGTGAGGCTCATTTCCTTGGGAGCCATCATGTTCATCTTCTTGGCCTGCTGCTGTTGGAGATTCAAGATGGCTGCCGATTCAATGATCTGTGTTGTGTGGTTGGCAGATTTGTTGATAGGGAGGGATTTTCCATATATCCTCTCCAGCAAACTGTTCTGTGAACATAATGAAATAAGGGAATATGAGGTCAGTGTTGAAAAAGTTACCAGAAAATTAGATTTATCAATACAGCAATTTTAAGAGAAAATATGTAATTTTTTCCAGAAACAAGAAATATTCTGAATAGATAACAAAACAAATTTGTATCCATAATTTGTTTGTATCTTTATCAAGTATGTATCTTTAAAAACAGAGCAAATCTCTGAAGTTTACCATCATTTTATCAGTTATCTTGATAACTTGTTATCTTGAATATTTTACTGCTTTGCTAATGTTCTCTAAGAATGATAAATAATGAAATACAACATAGCAAAAAATATATCTTATTTTGGATTTCATAATATACCATCATCATTTGTTAATTATATGGAAATTTGTAATGGCAAACCCGTTCTTCCAAGGAGAGAGCAACTCCAATTTCTTCCTTTGTTAAGTCTAAGAAAGCCACAGTTCCATCAAGAGAACAGCACATCAGCTCAAGA
Organism: Peltospira smaragdina; assembly: GCA_032361425.1. NCBI lineage: Eukaryota > Metazoa > Mollusca > Gastropoda > Neomphalida > Peltospiridae > Peltospira > Peltospira smaragdina. Next base: position 11,579 of record JAUTBW010107151.1, on the reverse strand, counting down.
CCATTCTTACTCCTAAACATAATCAATATACATTCATGTCTTAAAAGTATTTTTTTAATTAAACTAATATAAATGATGCATTAACTATATTCAAAAGCAATAGCAATCTAAATAAAAACATTAAAAAACCCAATTGTTACAGACAGCGAATTAAGAAAATTAAAAGTCACATTTAATTAAAAGCAATTTCTTTAGGCTTGCATATTTAGACACAAAAATGCTTTCCTTATTGTCTATTACATTTTGCTGTGATGCACAGTATGGCCTACGCATTACAGACACCCAGTAATCTCAGTAAAAAGTGCTTAAAGTGAGATATCTGTAATGATTTATAAAGACAAAATCAACTCCAATAACAAGAAGCTTACCATGCGATATCCATGACTGGACTCTCAAAAAGGTCATGGGTCACAACCAGAGGTCTCTTCAAAGCGGTCAGCTGGAATAACACACAAGTGAACATCAACTCTTTAAAGTAATTAACTAATAACATGGAACATTTTGTTCAGTTTCACATTGTGATTTGCTACTAAAATTTCTGAAATTGTTATACAGTTGTTTTAATTACTTAATACTAACTGCTAATTAAGTTTAACTATCACTGCAGATCAGCTAATCTAAAAATATTTTTAAGTAAAAATATTTTTGAATAATTCCATTCCAGTATAAACAAAAGCTCAACTATTGGGTGTCAGATAAGGGAATGGATGTGACAAGTAAAGATTAAACACATAAACAGTAAATGTGTCATAAGGAAGGTAATTATGTTTACCTGTGTGGTTATGGATCATTTAGACAGGAAAGAGCCATATCATTTTTCATGGGCTACTCTGATCAGCAGTAAGGTATCTATTATATTTATCCACCATATACAGAATAATATATACCATGGCCTTTGTTATCCCAATTGCAGAATACTGGTTGGAACAAGAACTCAAGAAGTCCACTAATATGGATGGCTTTAATAATCCATTATACTGTATGTGGACTCTTACATTTAATAAAAACACAGAAGCAATAAATGAAAATATGTAATTTAATACTTTAATTAATTGATCAATAATTGTGCTATATATAAAAAGAACAATTAGGAACATTAAAATTTAAAATATGTATTAAATGTTTACATTTTAAATGAGAAACAGTTAATAAAATGAAATAAAGTCTACAGAATTAAAAACAAATAGAATTTTTGTGTAGCCTTTTAAAACAACTTTTAAAAGGAATAATTGACAGCTTACCCATATAGAAAGTGAGCGGTCCTTACTACCAATAGCACAACATGAGTATTGCTGGTTCTGAAATAAATGAATGAGTTAATTAGTTTTTAGAATAAATTAAAAACTAAGAAAAATAGATAAGAAAAAAAAAAGCATATAATGTTTTTGATATATCCACCACAAATAGCTGCAGTTTATTCAAGCATTAAATATTAGGCATCTTCATCTAATTTGTTTGTCTCAAATAAAGTTAATTTATAAATATATAGCTCTTTTTTTAATGGTCTCTTTACCTAATTGGTTTGTAGAAATGTTAAGATAGCCTACATTTTATTTCTGTAATAAAATAACAAAAACATAAAATATTTCATTGTGCAAATGCTAAAGTACATTGAGCTTAGTCTTTAAAACAAAACACTTGCTTACCTTTGAGGAATCTTTCTTTATTTTCTTTGTTAGAATATTTGGATTAAATCTCTGGAAAAAACAACTTTCACTGTTATATTTAAAAAAAATATAACTATGACTGGTTAGCAGCTGATTACACTTGAAAAGATACATTATACAAATTACTTCATATTAACAAAATGTTTAACCTGGATGATAAATAGAACTGCAATAAAATGATTAACAAACTTTGTTCTGAATTTACCCTATTCATTTCTAAAAGGGTTACAAGATTTAGCAACTAACTGAACAAAATTATTTACATTAACAACTTCTGAGTTATTTGCTCATAAATGTGCTATAAATGTATTTTTACTACATTATTTCAGGATTTTATTTCTTTCTAATGTTTTAGCTTTAAAGTAATATTAATTTATTACTCAACACAATTTTATTACCAGGTATATTGGTGACAAAAACATTTTAAATAGAAAATCCCCAGTGGCTACTGGACAAGGATCATCTCAGATCTGGCATGTCAGGCTGACACATGCTTTAAAAATATCTTCCATACAAGCATGAGATCACTACATATATCACTACATATATCAAGAGATACTCACAACTACAGTAATGGCCTTGCGATGACCCACAAAGTCAAGAGTGGCCTTCCAGCCCTGTCTCTCGATGATCTGGGCGGTGGGACCTGAGTTGTTCATGGCATGGGCCGACACTATGTAATGGCCGTCCGGGGACCAGTTCAGTCGAAGAACATGGGTTGTTCCTCCACACTGCCAGACGACAAACACAAACAAACTTAGTTAACATAAAGATAAAAGGGATGTTTTATTTGACAATATATTCAGGACATTTTATTTCAGTTATATGATGTCAGATTTACTGTTAAGAACCACTTAGATAAGAGAAAACTTTATTGCCAATGTCTATCAGGACATAATTTATTCATTAATCATGCTCACATGTATTATTAACAGCACTGCAAATATTTTATGGAAAAGGTTTGTAGTGTACTGACACAGATCCATCTCAGATGCACCAGGTAAAGATATTAAAACTGAGTTACATTTTTATTAACAAACTTAACCCACCTCCTTGAAAGGTTCGTGTATTTTTGCTTCCAGCTGCCAGTCCCGAGTTCGCCAAATGCGCAAACTTTTGTCATCAGACTGAAAATAAACCATCATGAAAAGCAATTTAGCTATTAAGTAAATAACAGGTGGTGTGATTTAAAATCAATGGCAAATAATTTAAGTTTTGCAATCGGTATGATAATATTATGTAGACATTTACCTTTTGTAACTGATTTATAGGAATTAGGCTACCCAAATTCAGTCTTGCTCTGTCATAGTTATTCTATGATTAGATATAATCTGATACAGTTACAGTAATAATATTAAAGTATTCTTAAGCAACTTTTTATTGCAAATCTTTACAAATTCTGACTGGGTTTGCGCTGATATTCATTAACTGTAGCAAACTGAAAATCTGTTCCAAATAATTTTTACATGATGTATCAAAATCTCTAGACTTACATTCCTTAACAAAAATGTATTACAGTATACAAGAATATTATCTAGCACTCTCTCAAGCATGTATTTCAAAGCTAAATACATTACAGTACCTGAGAAGCAATGTATTTCCCTACTGGATCCCAAGTGACTCCCTTCACCAAACCAGAGTGGCCTTTCAAAACAGCCACTTGCTCTGAAAGTAATTAACAAATTATTATAGTTCTAGCTCTTTTTTCTTTAATCTGTTAAAAAATAAATGAATATATTTTTTAAACTGCAAATTCTGAATGCATCACATGACTAAGTAAAAGAGATTTTACTTTTTATCTCTGAACAGAAAGAATGATTAAGACAATTTTATTTATTTCACAACTCACCCAACACACTTTTATCACTGACTATTACTGCTGGACTTACAGTTATGAAAAGGGAAATATATATTTACTCGCTGGAGAACTTTGATTCAATAACCACTGCCAAATGGATGTCAAACATATGTTAACTGCACTTTCCTACAGACAAGAAAGCACATACCACAGACTTTGACATACCAGTCGAGGGGTACTATTTGTAGCAGGGGGAAAAATCTTCATGTTATTGTTCTACGGCAGTCATTCAATTCTAAGGCATAAGCACTTCAGCGGAGCAGTCTACTAAGTCTGATTGCAACCCTACAGTCTTTTATAAGACATCAAATCCTGTATGTCCAGTGAAAAACATGACCAGTAAATGAAAGTAATAAAGGCTAAGAATGAAAGTTAAACCTGCTCACCGTGGAACTTGTTGGTGTTCCAGATGACGACGGTGTTGTCGACACTGCAGGAGGCCAGCCACATGTCAGACGGGGCCCACGCCAGGTCCAGAACATCTGTACACAACAATAACACAGGTATTATCAGGTAGTTTGTGAATTACTGCAAATGTAATAACAGTACTACCAGTCACAGTTACACTCATTACCAGTAGGTTTCACTGACTGCTAACTGTAATATTTTGAAAATTTAATAATAACAGATTTTAAAACTAAAAGAAAAATATTTCGTCTTTTTCTTCTTGTTTTGTATCCAAACAATTCATATTTCTGCTAACAAAGACTGCAATTTCATATCACAATCCGAGCAACTACTTATGTGATTTTACGATACACAATATCTATATTTTCTTTGACAATAACCAGTTTCTCAGTATCGTCGATCAGTAAATAACATGATGTAAAACTGACCTCCAGTGTGACCTCGCAGTGTGTGCACTGGCCGCCACTGTTCTACATTCACGTTCCTCGAGCCAAACACAGCAGTGGCACATGCATGTCTGAAACACAGTCATAACATGATTATAGAAACTGTCTCTCGTCATGGGTGCCTCAGTAGCCTATAGTTGTACATGTCTGCCTGACATGCAGTTGATCTTGTACCAATTTTTCTAATTGACGTGTTTCCATGCAGATATATTCATTACTAAAACTGCATTTAGTCAATTTGAGTATTATTAGTCTTTTGTTACAGTTCTTACCTTCATGATTTATAGTAGTTAGATTGCATTTTAATTGGTACAGACTTCAATTAAGTAAATAGACCACTTTTATAAATTTTACGACATTTATAACTGAATTTAATATAGGAAAATCAATGAAAAATCAATACTGAAATTTAAAAGTCTTAAATTTTAAAAATAAAAAATGGCAGCATATGAACCTATAACTCTGACGCACTGCTTCAATAAACCATTATTACAAAGGTGAAAAGCCTGGAATATGCTGAATACAAATACTACAAGGAACAAATAACTGCAAGTTGAAGGTTTCAACTTATAAAATATATTTCTGGTAATATATTAAATAAAGGACTTTTTATTTCAAATAATTAGTACAATTAGTACGTCTTAGCTCAGGAATATTCACACTGGCAAATGGAAGTATTCCACTGTTTATGCAAATAAACAATTATTATTTTTTATTTTATTAGGCATTAATAATTTCACAACTCTTGTGGCTGTACAGCTGTCTGTTATACAGACTGACAGCCTATACCAGCAAGACAGTTATCACCTGCTGGTCTGCCAGATAATGATAAGCTTATCGTCACTGCCAGTCGCCAAAGAACTTCCACTGTGAGACCACCGAACACAGTTCACACATGCTGCAAAAACAAAAACATTAATTAATAAAGATGAAATTTCAAGTGTATCTCTCTCTCTCTCTCCATCTGTGAATACATTTTAAAATCTCAAGGTATATCTCTCATTATCTTTCTCTTTGTCAGTTTCTATGTTTGTGTTTGGCTGATTTTTTTACCATTATTTTCAGATGCATGATAGCCAATTGGTACAGAGCACCCCACTGATGAGTGGTCTGTCCGAGTCTGAGGCTCAATAGTGAGTCACTGAGGGTACTTGTCTTGACCACATGGCCAACAGCTAGATAACTGTTAATGTCTTGAGCAAATAAATAAATAAATGACTGAAATTACATGTAGCTATATGTTTAAAATAAATATATATTTTTAAAATTTAGCTAATGTTCTGAACTTTATCAGCTACAGTACAAAACATTAAAATAACAGTTACCAAGGTGATTGTCCATTTGACACAAAACTTTAGGAATAGTTTCATCTTTCTCATCCCTCTCCTCTCGTATAGGGGACATGTTCCAAATAACAACCTTCCCACAGTCATCACCTGTGAAAACATGACAGATTTCAATTGTTTTTATTTTTAGGAAGATAAATTTATTTAAATTAACATCGTTGAAAGAAGGAAGATAAATTAAATTGTCTATAAAATGTTTGAATTCATTTAGTGACAATTCAAATTTACTACAAGTCTTTTAAGTGATAAATACCCCTTTTTTAAAGTTAAAAAAAATATACACTACCAGTGCACACCAATTTTGTGTATATTGGCTATTAGACATTAGGAAATTCAGACTATAAAAATACCACCATCATTTTTTCCATCAGTAATAAGAGATTAAAATAAATACAGAATAAATGCTTTCGAGACGATTCGTCGACTGGACATTTCGTCCACAGACGATTCGTCCACCGGACAGTTCGTCCACCCGTTACGTACATTTTGTCCACTGGTGAAAAAAACACACCTCTTTTTGTACCGTGAAATTATTATTTCTTATAATTTATTTGCGATCATGCAAAAACTGTAGCGTTTAGTTTAACATATAACCATTTTGAAGTCATTCAGAACTAGTAATTGACAGATTGTTAATTTATTATACGGACATTTCGTCCACGGACATTTCGTCCACGTACATTTTGTCCACTGAATTTATTTGATAAAACTTTAAACATTTCTTCTACATTAAAATTAGTATTTATTGTAATTTCTCTGTGATCATCCAAACACTGTAATGCTCAGTTTAATATGTAACCGTTGTGAAGACATTCTAAACTAGTAACTGACAGATTGTTTAGAATTGTTTAGTATTTATTGTAATTTCTCTGTGATCATGCAAAAACTTTAAGGCTCAGTTTAATATATAACCGGTCATTCAGAACTAGTAGTGACAGATTGTTAGTTTATTACACGGACATTCGTCCACGTACATTTCGTCCACGTACATTTCGTCCACTAAATTTATTTTAAAAAAAAATTAAAACACTTCTTGTATATTCACATTATTATTTGCTGTAATTTCTTTGTAATGATGCAAAAGCTGTAACGCTTAGTTTAATATATAACCGGTCATTCAGAACTAGTAGTGACAGATTGTTAGTTTATTATACGGACATTTCGTCCGCTGATTTCATTTCTTAAATTTTAAACACTTCCTGATTCATAACCAGCTCGTTATAGGGACGTCCACTCATTTAATTTTGAATCCTATAACTCACCCCCTCCCCTCCAACCTATAATATCCATGTCATGAACCCATTTGTTATTTTCATATATCTAATCGTGTGATAATCATCTTATCGAGCCTGAAATGACTATACGTATCACTAATTACATATACAACTAAATAATGTGTATATTTGCTAATAACAAAAATGAAATAACATAAACAAACTAAAAATATAATATTTTGTGGACGAATTGTCCGTGGACAAAATGTACGATAAATTGTTTAGTAAAATATTTAGTGGACAAATCGTCCATGCGTCATTTTTGGTCGTGGACGAATTGTCCAAGGTGCGTTGAAATTTAGTGGATGAAATGTACGGTGGACGAATTGTCCAGCTCCTGTAAAAACATGTCACTGATATAACGAACATTTGTTTATAAATTAATTAATTATTTAATAATAATAATATCACAAAAATAACCACAAAATAATGGGTAACAATAAATTAATGAGATTTTTATAAATTCAATTTTAGTGATCCGTATATTAAACTTGAAGCTGAAAAAAATCCCAGATTGTAAGCACCTTGAAAAAATCCTAGGGAAAGGCCTGAATTATTATTATTTTTTTTTTTACCTTTAAAACAAATATATATTCAGATCTGTATATATAGGTCCTCTATATATTTTAATGATTACATATTATCAAAATGAATTGATAGCCAGATGATTACCTGCTAAACTGGTTTTAAAAATTATTATGTGACTGCATTTTATTTATTTTAAGAATTATTTTTTGAGTAACAGTGTGGTTTAGAGTAGTTGTAATCACTGGTGAAGACTGCTGTATATAATGTTTTGACCCTAACTCTAAATAATCTTCTAAGCCTATTCTTATATCTAACTTGGACCATCAACTTAATCTTCAAAGCCTAATTTTGGAATGATCCAGGTGACTTTTTTGTGTGGAAAGTCTACATGCAATTAAACAAAGTCAGTAGGAGCTGTTCTTTTAAACATCTAGTGTACATGTCTTGTTCCCAAATGGAGTGTTTAGAGTTTACCAGTAGGATGTATTCCAATCCATTCCTGTTTTGACAAACCGTTATGCATTAATCCCAAAGGATTAATACAAGTACAAGTAATAGATCAATAAATAAGATCTGTCAGACATTAATGTGTTGTAAGTAGTTGAATCAGTCATATAACAGGGTTTCAAACTGCCAGTCACCAAATGCGACCAAATTCCCATCTGGGTGACTCAAATATTGATAATTAATAGCATTAGTTGCCCAGATGTTTTTAATGGGGTTGGTCGCGTGCAAATCCTCTAGGTGGCTACGTGTACCATCAGTCCTAGACTGCTCAGAGTGTAATGGCTTATGCATTACTACTGTGAAAATAACACCAGTTTTTTGTACAGTTTAATACTCCAAGGAATATTTTTGATACATGTAGACTTAAATATAATGACATATATCTAGTTAATAAAAGTTACCAGCAAAAAACATATTGCATTAGAGTATAATACACGTATAATAATATTATAGAATACAAATAATTACTACACATATTTATTTAGTTCTTTGCTGTTTATTTGATTTAAATATGATGTGTTAATTATTTATTTGATTGCATTTATTTATTTGTTTGTTTGTTTGTTTTTGATTGATTCATTGATATATTTATTTATTGTGTTATTTATTTGATGTATTCATTGTGATATTTATTTATTTAAGCAAATTATAACTAATATTTTTAATTATTTATTTTAATTTTAAAAACGTTGCGTGTTATTTCATTTGTGAATGTGTTTATAATATTGCTTGTAAACTAAGTAGGCCTATTACGTTTTTTTTAATTTACTATAATAATAATAATAATAATAAAATATAATAATTATATATTTTATTGTTGATATTTCACCCACTTATTTTTAACTCACATGGCTCAAAATTGAATGTTTATACGCTGTATGGTGTATATTAGCATACCGTTTGGTTTTATTTAAAACAAACATTTACTAAACTCATTTTATTACAATCGGCCACTTTAAATTGACACCTAGGCACAATCGGCTACACAACAATTTTGAGGCATTATTAATTTAATAATAGACATTTACTTTCAACACTATAGAAAAACAGTGCAACTAGGATTGATGGTTTGTGCATGCCACCTGCAAGGGTGATAATAGTGCGGCCAACTCCATTGGACCATCTTGTTTCTATATAACTTAATATTAACAATCGCGCTGCATATTGAATGAAAATCTTTCCGAAACTTTCCAAATGCTGTCTTTGTAGAATATACTAACTTTTAGCAAATACTATTTCATGTGTGGGCTACCAATACTATTTCAAGTATTTAATTTTGGGCCACCAATATATTTTTTGGACAAGTTTCGAACTCTGATATATAATGTTTTGTATCCACACAGTTAATTTAGTTAGACACTGCATTGTTTATTTTTTTAATGTTTTGGTTGTTGTCTTAAGTCATATTGTGAAATTAGAGTCATCTTTTCCTTTTTCACCTCACCACTGGTGACTCTGAATTCCTGACATGATTAGAACATTAGCCAGGTGACACTGGCATTTCCATGCTTTTTAGATTTCATTAATTTCATTTGAAGAACTACATTTCACCAGATATGTGGAATAGATCATGCCCTAAATGTGAATATATATATATATCAATATAGTCATTCATTTTGTTTTAAAATGAGTCATGTATATGTTCATTGCTCATTTGTACAGTTTGTTTTAATTACAGGGTATGAAGTGAGTGTGATGATCAAAAGACGCGAACATGGGTCAATTGAGCATGTATTCAGCAGTGCTGGTTGCTGTGGTTGCAGTGTGCTACTACAACTCCCTGGAGTGTGGCTTTGTTTTCGACGACATGTCAGCGGTGGTTGACAATAAGGACCTCAGGCCCACCCAGCCCATTTCACACCTCTTCTGGAATGATTTCTGGGGAACGCCCATGGAAAAGGTTAACGTCAGAAATTATTTAATATTAACAGTAACGATACATTTATTTCCAATAATTGTATACTTTAGTGATCATTTCATGTAAGTGTGTAACTGGTGCTAGTTTTGTTTTGGTGGTGTATTGTATTTTTGTTGTTTTGTTTTAAAATTAAGACCTTTATCCCTTTGAGATAAAAGGAAAATAAGGACTTTACATCAAACTTAAACCCAGTCATGGTTTGCTGATGACAAGATTTTCACCTCAAACAATAAATAGCTCCATGGGTCTCTCATTTGTGATTGATCCGACAACCTACCACACCATTTTAAAGTTTAGTCTGTAATTGTTGTTATGTTTTTGACTGACAGTAACTTGTCTGCCTTGCAGTAAATTTGAGATCGATCCCTGTTAGGTCATCACTAGTAATTTTTCTAAATGTTCTGATACTGTCACCTACAAGTATACTCGTACTTCACCAGAGTTTGCCAGTACAAGTTAACTCATAGGAAAGTCAGTGCTATATAATATTATATTAATGCTGCTGGCAATGGAAATAACTCACTTGATGCACTTTTTGGCAAATATGAATAACATGAATATAAAAAGTAATTATTTTTATCGACCTCGATTTGTATTGTATTTGAGACTGAAAAATGAATTTTAAAGGTGGCAAATGTGTCTAACTTACTTTCCATTTAATGGTAGTCAACAATTGATTAAAAATGTGTTGAGTGCATAATTTAACTTTAAAAAATATATAAAGACAGTAAACCAAATTAAAATTATATTTAAAGTGAAATTAAACAATACTCTCAATACATTTTTATTAATGGTTACTACTGCATCAGAAACATTTTAAGTTAGAAAAATACTAGGTGGCTACCTGACAAGGATCAATATAAGATTGATCGCATGTATGGTGGATGCTTTGAGGTCACCTAAATATTGCTTGTGGTCAGTGAGTTATACTGTGTGTTGTAGGAGAGGAGTCACAAGTCGTACCGACCACTGTGTGTGCTGACGTTCCGTCTGAACTACGCACTGACCAAGCTGGAGCCCATGTCCTACCACCTTGTCAATGTTCTACTGCATGCGCTGGTCTGTGTCATGTTCATGAGGTAAGACAACATTATGTCAGCTTTAACACAACATTCTGCTTATTGAATTTTTGTTTGTTTGAAAACTATGTGAGTGGGTACATAATTACAACTTTTGGCATACTATTTTATTCCCTCAAAAAAGATCTGTAAAAAAAATAAAAAAATATACTTATGTATATTGGTACCAATTATTTTCAACTTTTTTCATGTTAACAATATTTCAAGGCTCAAAATTCATCTGAAAATATGGTGGCCCAAAATTAGTATCTTGTAGAAACAAAGTGGCCCAAATAAAAAAAACTGGGCAACTAACACCATTATCTATCGATGTTAAAGTCACCCAAATAGGAATTTGGTTCCATTTGGCGACCTGTGAACTAGCAAATTTGAGCCCTGCTATTACATTTTATACAGGTTTGAAACACATTTAAAATTACTTTGTTACATTCATTAGCAGCTAGATATCTAGTAGTTTACTCATTATTAGTTTTATTCAACTTACCGTGCTAGCACAACAAATATGCTATACTTCCTGAGTCCAACTAAATCGCTGCAGAATTCTCTCC
>JAUTBW010106929.1:0-15659 GCA_032361425.1 Peltospira smaragdina | reverse complement strand
AGCAGCAAGGGATCTTTTATATGCACTATCCCATAGACAGGATAGCACATACCATGACATTTGATAAACCAGTCATGGGGCACTGGCTGGAATGAGATATAGCCCAATGGGTCCACTTATAAGAATGACACACTATTTATCATGACTTTTTTGCAGTTGAGAGATACTGTCATAAATTACATGAATGTCACACTGATATATGACTTTTTCAGTCTAGAGGAAAATCATATTAGTTACAATCTCAATTATTTAAAAAAATTATATTCAATATACTTTTTATTAATGGGGTAAGAAATGTATAATTGAATGGTTTTCTTCAACAGTATCTGCTTTTTAAAAAGTGCATATATCCAATAATGGTTTATGTATTGTTTATTAATTTAAAAAAATATATAATTCAGCAAAATGAACGTAAAACCTGTATGTATACCAATATCAGAACCATGTGTTTATTTTAAACAAGCTGTACCTGAAGACTGTAAGCCAAATCAGCCTGGGCCTTTTTAGTTTGGATTTCCTGGTCGTACAAGGCTTTCTTGAGCTGGAAGTCTCGCTGGGACTTGGCGATCTCTATATCATTGGCGTACCGGGACTCCATCCGCTTCTGCTCAGCTGCAGCTTCCTGCAGGCAATCAAATACAGGTCTTAAACATACATACTGATACTGGAATGCTTTCATGTACATCTCTGATTGTATCTTTATTCATGAATTAGAAAAATTCAATTGAAACTATACACAAGTACAAATGAATGCAGATGTACAGATTATTTTTTTAAATTATTATTTTTTTTTTTAATCCTTAGATTTTCTATATTTTTTAATTATATATTCTTTAACTGAAAAAAGTAAGTACATTCAATACTTATTTACTGGTAATGTCAACATACATTTACCAGAATTTGTCATAATTTGTTTAATCTATAGATAACAAGAAATTTACCTTTTTTTACATTCAGTGTTTTACAATAAGACCCAGAAGCTCATGTCCCCAAACTGTACATTCAGTAGTACTACTTATTTACTGGTATGGTCAAATACATTTACCAGAATATGTCATTAAAGATTTTATCTATAGATAATATACCTTTTTATATTCAATGTTTTACAATAAGACCTAGAAGCTCATATCCTCAAACTGGCTTACAGCCTTTTCCAATACAACCAAACCCTATATTCACTAGTTTATACCATTACTGATTTCACTGATACTTTTCAGTATGTGAACATGCACACTATACACTACAAACATGCAATGGATAGAAGGTAACCATGTGTTCATTATGAAGAGGCATTGTAATAACCACTACATTGTGTGTCTTTGTGATTTACTGTACACAATATCTATAATTTCACATTTAATTTACACACACACACACACACATTAATATATTCTAAAAACAATATACAAAATCTTCATGGAATAATTTCATTTCAATTTATACTAATTATTTGTAATGTGTTAGCATCATGTAATTTCAAAGCTTATTTCCAAAACGTAGACTGACTAAATAGAGTATCTAAACAGCAAAGCAATAATGAAAAAAATATACAATACTTTAATATCTAACTAAAATGTTAGTTTATATATATTTGTATAATCTGTGGCACACATTATAGTTGATTAAATTTAAAAGTTCTTGATAGCATAACTAAATAAACAATAAATAAATAAATAATAAGCAAACACGCAAATTAATAAACGACCTGATTCAACATACTAGTGAGAGTAACAAGGTTGTTTTTTCAAGATAACGGAATTACACAATTAAACTGTAACATTTTTCTAATTAATTGAAGTAGTTTAAAAAAAAAAAAAAAAAAAAAAAATGTTCTGCTCTATGCCATCCCCTAACCTTTCCAACTAGGCACATAGCTTATTACATGAAGACATTAAAATGTACATTTTACTTTATACAATTTCTTTATTTATTTTAAACCCATATATTCAAAGGTATTCAGAATGCTAGCCTTCACCATCATGCTTACCTTTTCCCACTAACTATATTAATGTTTCCATGTTAATGCATTCAAACAATAAAAGCAGTATCCCATCACCAAAAAAATATCCAGTGACTAATGCTGGTTCTAGCTTCACTTTAGTTATTTAGTTTGATTATGTAATCACGTCTGCAAGTATTTACACTCACCTACATATTTTTTTATTTAACAAAACGGCATACTCAACACATTCCATGTTATTAGGTCAAATTATCTTTATGCTTTAAATATCATGTTTTATACCTGTCTGAACCATTTATAATTATATACTGTAGATCAAGCAAGTTTAGTGGGAAACAAAGTATTGAGAAAATTGAGATGTACTTATTTTCGCATTAATATGATTACAAAAATTTAAATAAAATCACATAAATAATTATGCAGAAAACTAAATATAAAATATGCTGAGTAAATGGTGTCTGAACGTTAGCTTTCTGTGGATAGTATTGTGGTTTAAAATGGCAAAGAACTGAACTCGACTCTAAAGCAATGATATTGTGATTTTACTAATACAGTTGTGGAAGCTGATACTGCAATACTTTCATACACTCAGTTACGGCTACGGTTGACCATTCGCAATACTTTCATAATGCAGAACTAAGTAGATTTACAGTACATCCAAGCCATTTGGATAAACTTACGACAGCAACAATTTAATTAATGATAACATTTAAAGGATAATTTCTCTAATTTAATCAAATGTGGCATTGCTCCTCCAATGTTACCCTCTTTCTACCTACACCCTAATACCTTTTTTTCTTTTCTTTTTTTTCTCACATGCACAATCTGTTGTAGCACATAGCTTATTACATGACCAATTCCTTCATTCATGACAGTGGACAAGAAATGTTTGGGGATGGTATAGAGAGAGAATTCTTGCTACTGTTTTCACTCTGAAGGAGTTGTCCATTCAATCCAAAGTTTATAAATATAAGATCTATTTTGCATTTATACATGTAATTATACAGATTTTAATATGTATTTATACAAATTTTAATATTTTGATCCCGTTTTGTATTTTTATAGATATTAATAATTTTGTTTCAATATTTTGTATTTATACAGATTATGATCTTTTCTGTACCACTGATTATATTTTTGTACCACCGTTTTGTATTTATTCAGATTTTAATAATTTTGTACTGTTTTGTATTTATACAGATTTTAATTTTTTTGTACCACCGTTTTGTATTTATACAGATTTTAATTATTCTGTACCACTGCTTTCTATTAAGATTTTAATTATTTTGTACCATTTGTATTAAAGTAGCATTCATTACATTTTTATTTACAGCTATATTTGGTCAGACATTCTGTAAAAATTAAAGAGAGCTCAGTTTCACCTTAATGCCTGAGTCTCTCTGAGCCTCTGACTCTCCGATTATTGCATCCCGTTTGACCTGGGCAGTCCGTGCCATACCCAAGGCTTTAAGATAGCCCTAATAGGAAGAAATGAATAAACAAAGCAGAATGTAAGTGAATATGAATTGACACAGAAACAAGCAGGGTGGGTTACAAAGCACATGGAAATCTTGGACACTCATCGGCACCAGTCAGTATCTACAGATACAGAAAGTATTTATTAATATTATAGCTGTATTTTATGCATCCTAAGATTTGGGTTGAGATACAATACACATACTTGTTATATCAATCCTCCAGTAATTAAACTGTTTACTTCAAGTTTAGCAAACATGGTATCCTTAATCAAAAGTTAAGATACTTCAAAGGTAGAATAAAATTAAAAAAATCTTAAATTAAAAAAAATAAGTGTATCTTATTGTATTGATACAACTGTACTAAATCAATGTATTGTATCATGGCCATATCATTACAGTTCTAGTACTTATGTGGGTTTGTTTTGAGATTTTAGCTTCGAACATGGATACAGATTTTTATTACACTATTGCAACAAAACAAGTTAAACACTAGAAAGTTCAATGGTTCAAGTGGCTTTATCTTAAAAGCCAAAACAAAATAAAAAGCCAATACGTGATTCAAATTAAAACTGATGACATTTTGTCTTTAACCAAAATGTTGAATTTTTTTCTCAATATAATTTGTATGGTAGTGTTATGGAGTAAAAATCTTGAATTTAAATTAAAAACCAAATTAAAAAAAACAATAGCCACTAATACAGTGTCAGTGGAGACAAAGTAAGGTCAGATGAAACTGTTAGGGCTATCTTGAACCTAGCAAAAGTTACTCATTTCAAATTGCACTTTAACAAGTGTTAAGCGAGACTACATCTCCTCATAATTTTAAACCCAGACTTTAAACTGTATTAGTACTAAAACTACTACCTGTACCCACACTCTGTACTGAACCAAAATACTATATCCCAAACACGAATGGAAGTCCTATGAGTGTCCAAGACAAGCGGTGACTACACTACATGGTCTAGTCTAAGCAGCATGGACCAAGCACCAAGACGGCAAGTGGCACCATCTTTCACCTTTATTCCAGAATCTCTCTGAGCCTCAGCCTCACCTATCCTGGCATCGCGTTTCACCTCGGCCGTTCGTTTCATGCCTAATGCCTTTAAATAACCCTGCAAACACGCTCATTATATAAAGCAGAGAACATAATATAACAAAAGAAAGATGTCTTTGTATTGACATCTAAGCTTTTTTTTCACCAAAGGCTGCTGGTTGTAATAAAAATAGGTACAATTTTTACATGTATAATAATAATGATTACAAAAGGACAAAATTGTTTAAGAATTATCATTTACAAATTCAGTGACTTTATTTAACTATTACAGGTCCACAGGATTACTTTATCTTATTATTAAATAAGGCTGATAAATAATTTTAATTTAAAAAATATATAACATAGGGTTAGGGCAATTTCACATGTTATTTGTTCAATAACAATCAATGTATATCAAATTTATCATGCATCTCAATATAATTAAAATTGCAAGCATGAAGGAGTCACTTTTGTTTTTAAAATTCAGATGCTTTTTAGCATTATAAGATATACCGAAAGCTAATCAAAATTACAATTTTCTTAATGTATATGCCACACTTTTTGAACATCAAGTCAAATAGAAAACGTAAGGAATCTTCATAACAAAAATATACATGCAAATATTTTTTTAATAAAAACAAGTAGCACCTATCAAATGCCCATCAATGAGTGAACAAATACTTGTGAAATATTTTATAAACGTTTAACAATATATATAACAAATCTTTTAATAATAATTATGAATAAAATGAAAACCATTTTCCAAAACAATTACAAATGTAATAAAACAATGTCTATTTAATGACGCACTCAACACATTGGTATACGGTTAAATGGCATCAGACATATGGCTAAGGACCATGCAGAGTTAGAGAGGAAACCCGCTGCAGCCATTTCATGGACTACTCTGATTAGCAGCAAGGGATCTTTTATATGCACTATCCCATAGACAGGATAGCACATACCAGTCTTTGATATACCAGTCATGGGGCACTGGCTGGATTGGAACATGGCCCAACGAGTCCACCATGTGGGATCGTACGACGATCCACCGCACCATGAGCGAACATGCTTACCACTGAGCTATGTCCCGCTCCATAAAACAATAAACAAGTTGTTTACTCAGTATGTTCCGTGTACATTATTATTATTATTATTATTATTATTATTATTATTATTATTATTATTATTATTATTATATAATAAACCAATATAATTTTCATTCTAATAATAAAAAAAATAAAATAACACACATTTTTATACACAGTTATATCATCATCAGAAACATTTTAATTTTAAAAAATCCTTAATGGCAACGTGACAGGGATCGTCTCAGATCAACAAGATGTCATGTGGGCGCGTTCACCACTAGATATTACTATTCTAAAGCCTGTATTGTGAAGTACTGGTCTGTGTGTACTAACCTCCTCATCACGAATGTCCTTGAGTGTGTAACTGACCACACAGATGCCCATGTTGACCAGATCGGAGGAGGCGACTTCAAACACAGCCTTTGAGAACTTCTTCCGGTCTTTGTAGATTTCCTGAAAAACAAATAAATAAAATCATTAACACCCTAGCCAAGAGATGCTATCCATATTTATTACCTACACGGTATGGCATAAATGAGGGACATATTTATCATATGATTTCCCCCTCATGGTTAACAACTAAGTCGTATGTCCTCTTAGGAATGACTGGCTGTCATTAGAATACACCTCATTCTGACTGACAAGTTATGATGTAATTTTGATCATGTTCGGGAAATATGATAATTTAAGCACTCCTGTTGTAAATATCGTCCGTCATGGACTCTCATATAATATCCTCTATATATTTTACCAATTGTATCAGCACTGAATATCAGCTGAACTAAAAAGTAAAATATGGTACCAGTGGCATTTGAAAGAAAGACATTACATTAATAACTTGACTGCATATTTTGCTAAAGTCAACGGTGACAAAAGACTTGTTTATTTTTAAAATCCTATTTGCTCACTGAATACTTATTAGAACTGATCAATCTTAAACCCAAAATGAATAGGGTGTGGCGTGTAGCCACGTCCAGTGGTTTTCGTATCTACTGACCTTCTAGCAAGTAATTCAGAATCTCTGGTATAGTCAACAGCTCTGAAATATGTGTTTGTTTTCAAAATCCCAATGGCTTACTAATGAGAACTGATCTTAAACCAAAAACGAATAGGCAAGGGGTGTAGCCATGACCTGTGATTTTACATATCCACTGACCGTCTGGCAAACAATATTTATAATTCAGAACCTCTGCTTGGCTAGCTCTTCACTACAACTGTTAAGGAACATACCTCGACTGTCATGTTGCCCATGATGGCTCTCTGGTGCCCCTCCAGTGTTTCCTGAGCAATACATCGAATCTCTCGTTCCGACTTCCCCAGAAACAGCTCACATGCTGATTGAAGCATTTCCTGGTTTGAGCCTTGAATTTTGACCTACGTAAATCAAAGACAGGTATTAGTAAAATTATCAATTGTATGTAAAGCACATAAATAATCATTAAAATGGTTAAAGTTTGAAATAACAAAGAGGAGAGATTGTTTTCAGATGGATCTGACATTCAACACATTTTATTAACATTTATATGAGGCTAGCTGCTTGACAAAATAGAATTTACCTCAGTAGTTTTAAAGTGGTATGTTCTTTACAAAGATTATAACAAACACAACATGTAAACTAACATAACATACTGTCAAATATATACCTACACTTTCTTTTAAGTTGGCCTTTAAATGTTTTAGATTAACATTATTTATAATACATGAAAATATGTAAACTAAGACCAAATTACAAATGAGTTACAATGTAATAATTTATTATTATGCAATATACATATCACAATTACTTTTTTAAAGATACATGTAACAACAGGTACAATATTAAACTGCATAATTAAAGTGTCATGCACCCTATCATGTAATGTATGGTTAATACCACACATACAGAATATCACATACCTTACACTGTGATGCTATCATCATTTATAATTATATAATGTGGACTCTGTCTAAACCAGACTGTGTAATCAGGACTTTAAAAACCGGACTATTTCTGCACTAGGAAGTTAGTCCGGTATAGACAGAGTCCACTGTATATATGTATATATGTACATGTGTGTGTGTGTGTGTGTGTGTGTGTGTGTGTGTGTGTGTGTGTACACACACACAGACACACATACATATACATGCATACATATACACACACCCTCCCATTATGTATTTTCAAACAGATAAGCAAATACTGCACATTTTAAAAACTAATTTTGAATTAGAACCTGAATAACCTTTCTTACCTATTTATTAGAATACAGTCCACAAAACAGACAGAATTATAAATGTTTAGTACAATACTGGTTGCAGCAAAAAAGTTTTTCCGACATCGTGTCTAAATGTGTTGCAAAGAAGTTAAGTCATATATTTTCGAACACCTAATAGTTTCTATAAATAGACCTACGTACGACTTGTCCATTGTAACAGTTAATATGCAAAATTTTACTTTTCCAAATCTGCAAACTTGAACAAATTAAAACTAGTTACTTTGAATAGAAACGTATTTACAAAGGGTATCACATGTTATGAATTCATTCCTCATAACTGTTGTGACATGGGCATTGAAAACCTTCTGGCAGCCGTAAGAATGTCCATGTGATCGTCTAAGCAGAATATGTCTTAGAAAGATGTCGTTGGTTGTATTGTCGGTATCTGGATATTTCAGTGCCAGAAGTAGTTTAAAAAGAAGAAAAGAACACTTGCCTTCACAAAAGGATTGTTGTAAAGTGTGGCAAACGTTAATTAAATAAGAAAAGACCTAAACAGTGTTCCATATATTTATAAAAGAATTGGAATTATTTCCCTTTACAGCGAATGACATGTTTAATATGGGTGTAAACAAAGCAGACGGCAGATCGAGTGCAGATGTAGACAAAGCAGTAAGTGCTACTTTTGTATTTATATGACTGTGTATACCCTGAAACCTGTACAATAATTAATTATCATTAGCTTTCAGTAAATTAATTGTCATACTTAGACATGGAAGTTTTACACAACATTTTTGTACTGAACGATGCACAAATCTTTCTTGTCAATTTGCTAATGTCACACCTTCAGTATGCACGTGGAAAATCACGTATATATGAGCTGTTCAAAAACATATGATGTTCGAAAATATATGATGGTACGATATTTTTTTTTTTCATTTTTGAACATGTTATTAGGCTACATACACAACAGTGTATGATGTTATAATTGTGCATTTTCAAAACACCTACCTTACATAAAGCTGTATAGAGCTATTGGTTCTGAAGCTGCTAGATAAGGAGTCCACACACATATTATAGGTTAATAATTTAGCGACATATAAAATACCTACCTTAAGCGGTATACAACTGACCTCTTCTACATTGAAAGTTATCCAAGCACCCTCTTGAAAAATGGTGATCATTTCATTTAAGTTGTAAGCAAAATTAGCTTATTTTCTGCTGTAATTTATTTAGAATACTTTTTTTAATTAAGGAAGTGTATGTTTGCAATGATAAAATGTTTGATGGTGCATCTTATAATTATGTAATTTCAAAAAAAAAAAAAAAAAACCTCAACTGTTATGTATGGTCTTCTGGTAACAGCAAACTTCAGCTTTCTAATGACTGTTACTGATATATTATTCTACATTACATGGATAGGTGTCTCACTGCATGCAGGTGAATAAAAGACTTACCTGAGCAATACCTGTGATTGCAATAGCCACACCTAACTTTGTGTACACCTGAGGACTTTCAATGACCAAGGTCATGGTATTGAGTGATAGCCTGAAATAAATCACAGTCACTAAAACCAACAATCAACAACAAACGGAACTAAAATGGGTAAATCCTTTAAATAAGACTGTAAATATTAAGAGCTGAATTTTTTTTTTCCAAATAGTTTTACTCAGCAAGAAAACTTTTTCTTGTTTCAGTTATGATTAAAGCTATGGATTCTTTAATTTCAAAACATCATATGCCTGAAATACTTAATACACATGTATTGAGTAAAGCCATTTTATTCAAGGTACTAGCATATCCGTTTTAAAACGTACCATTTTCATTTAAAAATGAACTCCATATATTTATTTTGTCATCTTATGAAAAGGATTTACAGTAAAGCACAAGCAAGCAAATTAGGCTGTTAGGCTTGTATTAATTAATGTACACATACAAATGTACACAACATGAGTTCCAGTAGCATTTATTTATGCACCACTTTATTTATTTCACAATGAATTCAGCACACCAATATATAAGTTAATTTATTTTGATTTTTTGTTAACAATAAATATAATATGTGAAGAATTTTTTTTAATTATTTTAAATTATGGTAGAAGAAACACAACAAAATACCAAACTGTTACAATTCACCATTTAAATTTTTTTTTTTAAATTATATCTGTTCATAATAATATGCCTCATTTCGGAAATTGCAAGTGATGCATGGCGAATTATGATGGAGATTTCATGTTGTAAGCATTTGTCTATGTACAGTCAACTGTACAACACTTTAGCATGCAGGTACTAGAACATACTTCAGCCCATCCTAAACAAGCCAACAAAAATTAAAACTAGGAGACATCAGAACTGGATGTAACTTAAAGCAAAAACTGCTTATTTATTTTCATATAAAAATAATAACCACATAATTTAAAATAGTAGTAGGTGTCTTTTTAGGTTGAAATAAATGGTAGCGAATTTCATATAAAAATATTAACATAATTATGTTAAAATAAGTGGTAGATGTCTGTTCATATTGAATAAATGGTAATAAGT
The DNA here is from genome assembly GCA_032361425.1 of Peltospira smaragdina. Lineage (NCBI taxonomy): Eukaryota > Metazoa > Mollusca > Gastropoda > Neomphalida > Peltospiridae > Peltospira > Peltospira smaragdina. The sequence goes on along the minus strand of JAUTBW010106929.1, from coordinate 5,361 downwards.
GGTAGGTGTGTGCTCAAATTGAAATAAATGGTAATAAGTGGAAGGTGTGTGCTCAAATTGAAATAAATGGTAATGGTAGGTGTCTGTTCAAATTGAAATAAATGGTAATCAGTGGTAGGTGTCTGTTCAAATTGAAATAAATGGTAATCAGTGGTAGGTGTCTGTTCAAATTGAAATAAATGGTGATAAGTGGTAGGTGTCTGTTCAAATTGAAATAAATGGTAATAAGTGGTAGGTGTAGGTTCAAATTGAAATAAATGGTAGCAAAATATGACTTCTTATGTCACCATCACTGCTTTAATAACAAAAATGTAAATCATATAATTTACTGATATAAAAGCTTAGCAATATTTGCACATAAAACCCATGAAACTAAATTAAAATTATGTATAAATTACACAAGATAAGCTGAGTTTTCAGTTCTAAGTAAATGCATATATACTACACATGTGCATATTTAGTTTTTTTTTTTTGTTAGAACTTAAGAAGACTGTATCAATATTTTTCATGGCTTTATTGAGTTTTCTATCTAATATTTTAGTATTCATTTCCTGATGCAAAAATAAGTAAATGACTAAAATTATACAAAAGAATTTGACACATCACCTATATTCTGTGTTTTAAGAAAAATAATGGCTATGGTGGCAATACAAATTTTAAAAATAATAAACACGGAAATACTTACTTTTACATTATTATACCCTATTTATTTCTATGAAAAGAAAAAGATTGAGGAATGATGTCCAAACATTATTCACTCACCAATGATATATTTATTTGTTTATTTACTTGTTTATTAATTTTATTAAAACAATAATTACTGGTATGTTGTCAATTTCATACAGAAAATAGGTTTTTGTTAGCGTTTAACTGTTTGCTGAATTTCAAATGATTTTCCAGTTCTGGCTGCATCCAAGATTTAATAAATGTTTATGGCAACAAAACACTAGGAATGGATCTAAACGTGTATGTTCCAGCAAAAGAACTGTAACGTCATTCTACTTACTTGGGCAATTCCTGCAACCGAAAGAGCTACACCATAGAGTGTATAAACATGTGGACTCTCTATCAGTAGTGTCATTGTGTTCAACATCAATCTTTATCAGACAAATATAAACAAATACAGGACTATAATTCTCAGCCAAAAGCAGCATACCAGACTTTTTTTTTTTTTTAATAATTACTTATCTAAGCAGAGTGAATCTGAATAATAATATTTAATGACACACACTCAATACATCTTTTATTAACAGTTAAATTGGCGTTGGAAACATTTTAAAAAGAAAAAACCCTCGTGGCTACCTGACAGGGATTGATCTTATATCCGACTGCATGACAGGCGGGTGCAATCAACCCTAGGCTATCAAGGCATGCAAGTAAATGTGAAAGCTGACCAGCAGTAGTTAAAATTCAATTTAACTGGTGGCCAGATTCATTGACCATGGAAATTGGAGTAACATATTTATAAATATTGGCCAATTCTAACATTTACAATATTTGATAATTATGGATCTCTTGAGAATACCAGTTCTATTTTAGTTGAAGCACTTGATAAATCATGAAAATAATCCTTTGACTTTAACAGGTGTAGAGATTTAAAAACAATTTCATCATTAATGTTTAGTTTATATATATTGTATACCACTACTGTAAATATACTCAGTTTATTAAACCAATCAGGACATTGAAAGTAAACTGTCAATTCTGATTCTGGCTGTACTCATTGTTTTCTTGTTCTTATTACGAGAATATCTCTTTATGATTAAATCTGAATAAAATCAATCAATTGTTTTGATTATGATACTGTGTGGAACGTTACTATTATTATTATTATCTGAATTATTATTATTAGTAGTAGTATAAATATTAATAATATTTATTATCTTTATTCATATTAGTCTTATTATATTCCATATAAATAAAACAGTGGTATAAGTTTTATACTTGGATGTAAACTAAAGACAATTCCAACAGCTTTCAGTTACAAATTCTATTTTTAAACCATGAAGCAAACTTGAAATTTCTAAATGTATTAAAACATTCCTCGATGCAGTAAAAAATTTTTTTAAATGACACCCATTTATAAACTAATCTATGAAACTACATAATACAGTTTCCACATCTATGATTAGGAAAAGGTCATACATTTCTGATGTCTCCATTGCAAAACTAAAAACATTTAAGCAGTGTTCATCTAACAAGGGACGTAACAGCACATGGCACCATCACTATCCAGAACTTACTTGGGCGATTCCCGTCACAGAAATAGAAACCCAGAGCTTGGTGTAAACTTGTGGACTCTCTATTGTAAGGGTCATTGTGTTCAAAGTCATTCTTTATAATATAAGAAATAATAAATATATAGCAAATGGCTGTGAAAACATAACAGAACAAATGCAGAATAGCTAATAGAGTAATTAATAACTGAAGTATTGAAATTATGAAGGATATCCATTTTAGTAGTTTTTTTGTTTCATCTTTCAGCCAGTACTCCACAAATGATATAATTAAGGTCATGGTAATTAGTATTCTGTTTGTGGGATGGTGCATATAAAATATTTGTTGCTGCTATTGGAAATGGTAGTCATTGAAGAAACCATTATCACAAAAAGTATCCCTGTTTAGCATTAGATACTAAAATACCTTTTTCAAAATCCAAACTATTCACATACTGTATTCAAAGTAATAAGCACCCAGGGATTTACAATATTTATTTATGGGGGTGCTTATTGAGGATTAAGTAACGTAAATCAAAAGATGTGTCTTTAAATGTAAATGCCTCCAAGTGACCAGTTTATGTTATCGGAAATGCCTGAAGTCAACAATTTTTGTACACACTAGTTTTATTCTGTAAAAAAAAAAAATGTGTGGAAGTCGACTGCAGGAATATGGCATTGACTATCAAATGCAGTATTAGGGATAGGGTTTTTCATGTTTATCTTGAAATTTGGAAACCATGTATGGTTAATGTGTTGAAAAGAAGATAACTACCAGAAAATTAAAACCATACATTTGCAGCCAGTTTTATTTTGTTTGACATTGTGGGACATTTCCTCCAAAAGCAAAATACTGTTTAGTTTTTTGTGAGGTTACCGGAAAGGCTTACTGTTTGTGCTCATTGTTGTTTGTAGAGGGATGCTAATTAAGTTTAATTTTTCATTATTTTTATGTTTAGTAGGAGCAGGGTGCTTAATACGTCGAATATCAGTTTATTTATTTAACAATGCAATCAGCACATTATTAGCAGCAGTTTTAGCAATGTTAGAGATACAGTTAGGAAACAATTCAACTGATTAATGGGGAAGCAAAATTATCCAGAGTATATGTAATCAACTAATTTTTGTTTCACTAGTTATAAAGCACTGGAATGTACACAGGCATTTGAACCAAATATTAATTTTAATACGTTTCACATTTAGCAGTTTAATACAATGTGGTGTTAATGATCATGTTTTGTTTTATTACATAAATTTACTATAAAATGCATGAATGCACAATGTCCCAAAACACTTTAAGAACAATGTGTAATACTGCTTAAACTCTGCATTATGTTCTGAACAGGCTCTTAAATACACTAAATACATACAAATATCAAATTTGGCAGAACAGCATTCTACATGCTAGAATCTGTTTATACAGCAGATTCTTGAATTATTATTATTATCAAACTAACATAAATACTCATAACAGTGTTTCTCAACCATTGGTACATATTAAAATATTAGTTTAAAATACAATTAATAGACTTCTAAAAATCTATTTAAAATTGGTTAATAAAATTTAAAAAGAAGACAGCTTGTTTAATGCTTTATCGTTCTTCAATTTGTTACCATTTTATCAAAATACCGTCTAAATTTATCTAATTCTCAACTGTAGTCACCAGAACAAGGGATTGCATTTCTAATTTACCAACATGGAGAATGTTACTGGTATCTGTTTTATTAAAAATGGTAGATCTCATTTATAGTATACAGACCAGAAAGTATTTGATGACAAGACATTTAAATCAAAAGTTCGCTCACAGCAGTTTGTACTTGAACGTAAAACTCAATTCTGTAATAATCATATTCCATATTTTACAAACCCCAGTGGACTGCACTTTTAATTCACTAATGTGGAAAATGGAATATTTAACATAAATCCTCAAACAGAATCTCAGCAGACCAAGACACTTGTTCGGATTTACCAATGTAAGAATATGTATGACCATCATAGCTAACTGATTGAGAAACACTGCATTTTAAAGTGTGGATACCACTGCCATATTTACCTTTGCAATTTCTGGATGCATGGCCAGACGAAAACACGCCCTCCTGGTATAAACACTGAATGACTGTGACAGCATCCTATAACAAAATAAACAAATGCATTTTTAACTGTTTGCAGAGTTTCAATTGCAACTAGGAATTTATAACAGCAAATCAACATGAGCATTATATGTGACTACTTGATACATGTGTGGCTGGTCTTAGAATGACTTGTAAATAAAAGTATGTCTAAGGTCGATTAATAAATGTATTTAGAATTTATGGCAAGAGTACCGTATTTTCTCCAGTTCAATTTATGACAAACGGTTGATTTGGGTTAGGGTTAGGGTCGTAGGTAAGCCATATCTTTATACTGATTTACAACTGGAGGAAATTCAGAACTCTTTCCGAATGTATTATTAAATTAAAAGTATAATTACTATTTGCATTACTGTAGCCAGTTTTCAAACATTTCCTTTAAAAAGTGGATAATCATCAAACGTTTTGTTCAGTATCATATTTCTATAAATTTAACATTTCATTAGATAAATCTACACAATTTGAAATAATTCAACTGCAAATCAACTTTACTAGCAACCAATTCTGCTAATTGAAATTTTGAAAACAAAAGGTTCCTTATTAAGTATAATTGTAGTAATTTTATGTACAACTTAGTAAATTATGCAATGAACAGGATAAGCTTGGATTATGATCACAGGGTCTTTTGAGTCTCTCGTGACTACTATTTTTAGCAGATCTTTTGTTTGGACAACTATAGAAAATTTCAGGAAAGGAACATGTTATAATTACTGTCACCATTGTTGCATGGTGAGTATGGGGCTATTTTCTTAACAGACCTTATTTTGGGGGGGTTCTTTTGGAGGGGGAGGGGATGGGGTGTAGAAAGAAATAATTGTGTTATTTAGCAAAGCACTCAACACATTTTATCTATGGCATAAGACCATTATGAAATGGAGACATCAAACTCACTGGTTTTCAGTTAGCAGCAAGAGATATTTTCTATGCACTTTTATTTCTTTTAAACTTGTTTTACGTGCACATTCAGAGCAAGCTGTTATAGCGCACGTCTGTCCTGGCCACACAGTTTAGGAGC
>JAUTBW010106818.1:0-15672 GCA_032361425.1 Peltospira smaragdina | reverse complement strand
TAATAATAATAATAATAATAATAATAATAATAATAATAATAATAATTATTATTATTATTATTATTATTATTATTATTCTTATTCTTATTATTATAATGATAATGATAATAATAATGATAATAATAATGGTAAAATTAACAATGTAATTTTAACTGTGTGTTAAAGCACTAACATTATTTCAACACCATCAATAACAAAGACTCACCAACTGGACTTGATCTCAAAACTGCAGCATATTAGTAAAGTTCTTTGACAACTTGGCCATAAGTTTGATCTCACAGCTAAAAAGTTTAACAATAAAAACTGGTCCCCCCCCAATATTTTACAACTGAAATAGCTAGGCAAATGTTTTAGAAGCTACTGTAGTGTTACTACATCATAAAATTCTCTGAAGTGATGAATTTGCAAATCAAATTCCACAGTGGCATCATCAGTTACAATATTTAAAATTTTCGCAGCATTGAGACAACTTTGAAACTCTATGTTTTGATTTACATATTGTTATTGTATTTTGCTTTCCCACCTTTTTGTCGTTTGCCTTCATCTCGGCTGCACTGTCAGCCAGCTGCTGTCTGAGCTCCGTCACCTGACTGTCCGACTCACTCAGCTTCTGTTTGAGGTCCTCGTTGTGCAGCTGACAAATAACAATAAACAAGTTTATTTAACAATGCACTCCACAGTAAAACATGCACTAATGGTCACAAAACAATTTTACTTAATGCACTAACCTTCACAAAATTAATTGTTTTTAATAATGCACTAAACACTAATGTTCACTAAATTCATTTTAGTTAATAATGCACGCTTTACAAAATTGAACACTGAAAGCACATTAATAAAAAAAAAAATATATATAAGAATAAAAACACTACATTATTTGGCAGTGCACTGAACTCATCTTTATTAGTGTTGGAAGTATTTTAATTATAAGATCGCTAGTGTCCAATGTACAGCGATCAATCTCAGGCTGACAAAGTGGCTGGGGCACTTTCACCACTATGCTATCGAGGCACACCTCTATGAACAAGAAATAGGTTTTGTTCATTTAATATTTTCTAAACCGGGTCAAAGAAACAGTAAATAAGTTATGTCACAACAACAAACCAAAGAAATATGTTTTGTTCATTTAATATTTTCTAAACCAGGTCAAAGAAACAGTAAATAAACTATGACACAACAACAAACCAAAGAAATATGTTTTGTTCATTTAATCTTTTCTAAACCGGGTCAAATAAACAGTAAATAAACTATGACACAACAACAAACCAAAGAAATATGTTTTGTTCATTTAATCTTTTCTAAATCGGGTCAAAGAAACAGTAAATAAGCTATGACACAACAACAAACCTGGTAGTTCTGCAGATCTGTCTCTACACTGGAAAACTTCGACAGGCGCTTCTGTACATCCTTCTCCATCTGGCGCATCTAATAAATACACAAAACACCTATCAGGACAACACAGCTTTATACTTTTTGCTTTAATATCCAACTAAGGTTTTGAACAAGTAGAGATTAAAGGATAATTATAAATAGATTTTTATCATGAAAATATAATAAGCGTAAAGCAATGACTGCTTGAAAACATTACCACATCAATTATATATTAAAACAAGACAATGAAACACCATAATAGTCAACCATATCCACAGCTGGTTATCATTTGTAACTGGAATTTATTATCTGTATTATTCACCTCTTTTTGTTTGTCTTGCAGAGTATCTTCTAGATTTTCTTTCTCCTTTGTTGCAATAAACAGCTTTTCTTCTAGTTCTCGAATAACAACTGTAAAACAGTAAATTAAATTATTTCAACTAATCCATAAACACATTCAAGCAAGTCTAGTTATATGGCCAAGTTGTTAAAGAACTTGTTTGTTATATGTTTTTTAGGCATGTAATACATCAAATCAAACAACATTATCTATCGACCTTATATGATAGTACAATTCACTTAGAAAACATCTTTGTTCATCATAATGAACAGAACCATTCCCAGCATATTATTTTTTCAAACATTATTAAAGGTAATGAACTTTTTAAGAATAAACTATTATTCACATATTTGATGGACAGTGTTAGATTATTACTTTTAAAAAAAACCCACTATAACTACACTACTAAAACTAAATTAACTGGGGTTCTAGAATTTTTCCAAATTTCACTTGCCGTAAAGTTAATTTGAAAATTCACTGGCCATAAATTCACTGTAATTCTGTAATTATTTACTGGCCCAAATGTGACGATAACTAGTCATGGCCACTGGGCCACTGTATTCCAGAAGCCCTGATTTGCATTTGTGTTTGTACTACAAGTACAAACTTACCTAGAGGGTCTTTTTTGTCTGGCGTTTTTCTTCCACTCTAAAAGACAAAGGTTTTGACATAAAGATCAAGTGTGGTAAACTAAAGTAACCTATTCTGAATACATACAGTGCTGGGCCTAATAATTCAGAGCATTCGAAACATCCACATCAAAGTTTACTGAACTAAATCAGCAACTTGTTAAAAAATATAATGATAAATGAGCAACACATTAAAAAATATGCAACATGTTTTTAAAAATATGATGAGCTCATACTTAGGTCAGTTGCCTTGAAATACACTCAGATATGTATTCATTTATGCACATGCTCTTGTAGTTGTAACTCCTGTCTTAAATTGGTCAACTTCTGGCTTATGAATTACAAATGCTTTGAGTTACCAGATCCTGAACTCTGCAGAAGTACATAGCATTTTCAAACAATTTATTCATGTATCTTAAACATGTTTTAACTAGAACTATTATGCAGCATCAAACATAGAGTTATTCATTAAGTTCACAAAAGATATATCCCAACGGCAGCTAGTACTGGCAAGTTCAAATCAACATTTAACCAATACCAAAATTCATATTTATACAAATTGCATTAATCTCTCTTTTTACTTCCTTTTATTGAAATATTGAAAACAACTCTATATTAGGTTATTTACTGAGGAGTATAAATCATAAAAAATCTAACTTACCTGACACATACAGCTGCAAAAGGCTACCGTTATCATAACAATTACTGTTGTCATGGTGACAAGAACACTCATGTGAGGAGACAACCCCAGTGGCTCTTGCTCAAGAAGTGACTGAACTGATGGAGGAAGCTGAAATTAAATAATTGCATATTAATATTTTTACTCAATTCATAACTCAATTCATACATTTAAGTATCATATTTTGTTGAACATTTTCTCTCTATACATTTTTCACTGATGGCGAATAGTCGACTGATTTTGTGCTGAACTGTCATTAAACATTCATTCAATCGATATATAATTTAATTAATAATAACCATTTTTCATATTTGGATAAAAAAGAGCTTTAAAAAAATGTTTTTGAAGAGTATAAAACGTGTAATGCCTACATGCATAGAAAACTCCAACATGTATCTAAAACAAGGTGCAGAGTTTCCAACTTAACAGAGACCTATAACACCACCGACTAGAGCTATTTCAGACAGTCTCTGTCCACTTCCACTCACCAGCTGAATGAGAGCGCGAGTGTTTTCCTCCACGCGTTTCACCCAGTGTCCTGCTGAGGCCGGCTGGTCATCACTCAGGTTCTCGTCGTCGATCTTCCTCGTCAGCAGTGAATCCGTCTCGTACGGGTCTGTTGTCCCTGAGTGCTCACCCCCCACACCTACAGCAGACTCAGTCTGGTCCCCACCCCCAGCCTCCTCACCCCCCTGCTGTGCAGGGATGGTGTCAAGAGGTGGGGCGGGGATCTCACCATTAATACTGGATGGTGGGGTTACTGTGAATGAGTAGCTCATTGATTCATCAGACGGCAGACCAGGTTCTGTTGTGTCAGGCACAGCTGTGTCACTTTGTTGGTTATTGTGTCCATCAGCATCTCCTGCAACAGTTTCAAGTGTTTTTATGGTAAATATATTTTCATAATGACATACAAAAACATTTATAACATGTTATCATCCATGCATCAAAAAGCTGGTTCTAAGCCATTTCAGTATGCCCTTGCTGTCACATTTAATGAAAATGAAAAGTATTTTTACCTCTAAGAACCTATTATTCTTCAACTTTACAGTAAAAAAGTAAACAAAAACAAACAATAATAAAAAATATATATTCAAATTTAAAAAATAAATCTCCAAATCTACATATCCACCGTCCTAGACAGCACATGAATCTTACTGGACATAAGCATGACAATTATTTAACACAACAAACTTTAAAATCCTCGTTGAAATTCAACATAATTATTAATACAAGTACACCTACCCCAGCCCCATATATCCTGTTTTCAAACTGATTCTATGTTTTATTTATGCTAACTGTAATTTAAAAAAAAACTATTTTAGAGAAGCTCACCGCTTTGCTGTGAGCCTGCTGGCACAGCTTGTTGGTATACACTGTTGGAATCTGGTTCATTCTGGTTCACGTCGTCCTGCTGACTTTGCTGAGGTGATGCTGTCACTTCATCTGGTTTTTGCTGTAGTTTCAATTCTTGTTCTATCCTTTCCTGATGTTCCTTTTGTTCTTGCAGTTTCTCTTGCTCCATTTTCAGTTCTTCCTGCTTTCTTCTTTCTTCTTTTTCAAGTTCTTCCAGTTTTCTTCTTTCTTCTTCTTTCTGCTGTTCTTCTTTTCTCATTTCATCCTGTTTTATTCTCTCTTGTTCTCTTTTTAATTCTTCTTGCTGCCTTTTTAGTTCTTCCAGTCTCATTCGTTCTTGCTCCAATTTTAATGCTTTCCGTTTCATTTCTTCTTGTTTCAGTCTTTCCTGGTGCTGCTGCTGTTCTTTGTACATTTCTTGTTGCTGCTGCAGTCTCTCCTGCTGCTGCTGGGCCCTCTCCTGCTGCTGCTGGGCCCTCTCCTGCTGCTGCTGCACGTCTTGTTTATGTTCATTCAACTTCCGCATCGCCTCCTGAGCCATGTTCTGAACATTCTGCTGCTCTTGATGATCCTGTGGCTTCACTTGGTTCTGATGTCCATGTACAGCATCTGCAGCTTGGTTGACATGAATATTTTCTTTATGAGTGTTGGCCTGGGAGGGAGATTCTGCTCCCACTGAAAGAGGCTTTCTGTTCAAGAAGTCGTCACTTTTGTACATGTCCACCACAGGCTCGGTGGTGGGTTTTATTGACACTTCTGGCTGGACCTTAGTTCCACCTGACCTGTTAACCTGCTGTTGTGAGTCTATTCCCGATCCACCAAGGGTATCTGCTGGTACCTTTGGTGTGCTCTCCACAATGTTTGAGGTTTCAAACATATTCTGAGTTTCAGAAGGACTCAGTTGATCGTTCTTATTGGCAGTTTCCCAATCCTGGTAGTCATCATCGTAGATGGTGGTGCCATCAATGACAGTCTGACTAGCACGTACAGGTTCTGCACTGTTTTCTGTTGGGATGGGTGGAATAGATTCTCTAGATGATCGATTCAAGTCAAGGCTTGGTGTACTCTCCACAGACACAGATCCTTCACCAATTTCCATACTGCTTTCCAAACCAACACTCTGCATGGCTATAGGTGTGAAATGTATGTCCACAGGTTTGGCAGTTGACTCAGTGCTATCAGTGTGTGTGGGAACGATTTTCAGCCCTCCCTGATCTACAGGAGTATCAGCAACTTGCTCCTGCGGTTTGACTGCCAGGTCGGGAGATGGGGGCATGTCGGTGTGGGTCTGCTTCATTTCCACAACACCAGCCATGTGACCGTGATCATCCAGTACGCCAGGCTGCTCATGTTCAGGTTGACTGTCAAACTTCAACACTGGCTGTTGGTGTGAAATATCAGCTGAATCTTGTTCTTCAAGTGGAATATCTTTATCTTGTTTATCTGCATCAGCTGCTGGTGTTGCAATTTGATCAGAAGTCTGCCTCTGTTTTTCATCCTCATTTTCCTGTGGTGACTGCTGCTGCACCCTGCCATCTTGATGTTGAGATGTATCTCCAGATGTAGGTACATTAGCTAACTCAGGATGAGTGGATTTCTGAAACGTATCTGATTCATGAATGTTTGGTTCCAAATGTTCTTTGTTTTGTGTCTGCTCTGTAGGACTCTGTTCACTCTGCTGCCTGGCATCTACATTCTCGTTACTGTCCTGTGGTGTATCAGCAGGAAGAGCAGGTGGTTCATTAAAGTCTGATGGCATGGAACCACCTTGTTGTGGCTGTGACTGCTGATTATCAGATAACACAGGCTTTTCTGCAGTACTATCAAGCTTTTCTGTCTCCTGTTTTAAACTTTCCTCAGAACTTGTTGATGGCTGCTGATCAGACATCTTGTTAACACCTTGTCCTAGAGTTGATTCCTTTGACACTGAATCCTGTTCAGCCATACCTTCTGCAGACTCATCCTTCAGCTCTGTCGGGTCAAAATGTAAATCTTCATCCTGTTTAGAATCTTCTTTACCCTGAGCATATTTGTCCTGAATGTCACCAGTTTCAGATAATGGCTGCTTCTGTTCAGTATCTTGTGGAGCTTCCTCCTTCTCCTCTCCTCCAAACTTATTGCTCAAGAACTGGTTTAAATCTAAAACAACCACAAATTCAGCAATACAGAGAGTGACACCTCATAAGATGATACTTCCACAAAGTGACTATCCATAACAGACCAATACATGACTAAACGTTTGCTAATTTTTATGTCATATTTAAATTTTGCACAGGTGGTAATTATGATTGACAGTGCATTATCTTTGACAAAAGCAGTCAAATGTTATTTGTCTTATACTATTCCTGTAATATTATGTACTCAAAATTACCAACTCGTAAAATATGTATATATTAGTATAGATTTCCAATTTAGGGATATAAAATACATGAGAAACCATTTATATTATTTTACTAATAACATATTACAATAATTTCAACTTTTAGCATCATTCAGTATATAATGATATAATTGCATTACACGTTCAGTAATTATATGAATAATAAAAAAATTGCTATCTTGTGCATTTTTCATGGACTGTACTGCATGCATTCATGGTAGTGTATGTCAGAAAACATGCACATCACATTATTAAAGGAGAAGTTTGTTAAATATACCAAAAAGTACCTCATGCTAAGTAACAATTTAATATATTAATTAACATGTGCCTTTTTTAATATAGTTATGCATATTGGCATGATTACTATAAAATCTATAACAAAAATTATGTCATTTATAAGTGAGTGAACCTGCAACTATAGTGAATATTCACTGCATATGTAACATGTTAGTAGAATTTTCCAATGGGATATGTAAGTATATTTCAGTCTTCCTTGACAGTGCACTTGGAGGTGGTTCAGGGAGCAACCACAACTATCTTAAACTGCCTTGCAACTCTGCCTTGTACAGAGGTAAAATTTCTTAATATCAATGTTACGCTGTTCAGCAGTTTCTCATGTCCTGACCTAATTTTTGTTTCATGAAATAGTTCACTAAAAGGTCTGGACTTGTGCAGTAAAATATACATAACTGAAGTTCTGTCATATCACCACAATGTTCAGATAATAAACTGAGAATTGGTAAACTTTTTAAATGATAAACTTTCATCACAAAATATGAACAGAGGTTTTTGTATTATTCCAGACACATTAGTCGTATATAGTAATATTATTTAGTTAATACATTGTGTACAAGCATTTTTCGGATTTGTTTTTATTTATTTGTCAAGCATTTAATTCATTTCAGTATCATAAATAAAACGAGAATTTGATTTGTGAAAAATTAAAGAGCAGAAATAAGCAAACTAAACATAAGTAGCATGCTATCATAGGTAAGGGTTACAACATGTTATTAGGTTCCTGTAGCAATCAAAATGATGATTAACATTTACCGATGTAAAATTAAATAAGGATGACTTTTTATGTAATTGTTCTGTTTGTAAGGCAAAACAAGGGTTCATAAAGTGATTTGAGGAGGGGGGTGGGTGCAGAGAAACAATTTAATAATTGAAAAATATATGTTTAAATATGAACATTCAATAAATATATTAATTTGGATGCACTGATGGTTCAGTTTTGTGAGAATGTATATTGTTAGTTAAAATGTAGAAAGTAAGATCCAATAATTGTATAAAAAACACAGAAATATATGACTCCATCTTTACTGTCTGTGATTTACAATTAATATTATAAAACCCTAAACTCAACGAGAATATTAATGATTTTAAGTATTAACACTAACAAAAACTGATTAAACATACATTCACATTGAAGGTTAGTAACTAAACATGCTTAATGTAACTACAAGTCAGTGGGGTCAGTACACTGCAGGGCACATCTCAGTTTGCAGTTCTACCTGACGTATCATCACGATTTATGTTCTCGTGTGGCAAATCGTGAATACCAATTAAGTCTGGATCAAGACCTCGTAACGACAAATAGGGATCATCCGCTGAAATAGATGTTATTTATAGTACTCACTGCAGACCCACTCAACTCTAATGTAAAAGGTTTAACCACTAATAACTGCAGGTAAACATTTAGTGTGATCAAATTAACTATAGCAGAGTAAATGTAATTTAAAGATATGAAATGAAACATGCTAATTGCTATATTTAGATCTAGTTAACCTGTGATCACTGGTATAAATTATCATTACTGGTAAAGCAAAACAAAATACTAAAATAAACACTTATTTTAATAAAATTGCTTTGAAATAAATACACATAAATAAATATTACATACTTATAAACAGTGTAATTTTTTTGTTCAATAATTATGTTCCTATGGTTTGCTATACATTTGTAAAAGAATCGTGTACAGTTCTTAATAATTTAATGGCAATTTCCTATCAACTGTCAATTCCCATGCAACTGTTACTAATAAAAATGTGAAAAACAATATTAGCTTAAAATCAGATTTTAATTTTGAAAAAAAAGAAAAAAAAAGAAGAAAAAAAGGATTAAAACAAAAATTGGCTATGAAATTCCAAACATAAAAATTAAAAGAAATAATTACATCATCAACAAAACATTTTAAAACCAATCTTGTAAACAAGCTATGAAATACATATGTAGTAGAATGACTACAACTCTCAAGTCTAGCTGTAAATAACAATGTTATTCAAATATGCAATCTCTCTCTAGTGCACCTGTTCTACTTCAATCAAAAGTGATTTCTTTCTAAGACTTTCTTTAATCGATAATAACTGTAAATAATAAGTGCAAGATGAAAGGGAAAGTAGGAAAGCTGAAATGGAAAATTTAAAGGCAAAACAAACAAAACTGCACTTACCACTTACCATACCAAAGAAAGAGTCGGTGTACGATAAGGAATTAGTATCTGAAGTACAGCAAACATGAAGTACAGTACTGACTAGCAAACACCACACCATGGGACATGATCCATATGGTTGTTAACCATGCACCAGGGTTTCTAGAATATGGTGGCTTGATGTCCGTAGCCAGTACTTTTTAGACTTGGAACACTAAATTATTATCAAACTACAGTTAATTTTTAAATCTACTGACCTTATGGTATGCAAAATTTGTAATTTTTAAAGAATCCCTGATGCACAAAATAAAGTATAACCAGAAATTCTTGTGGGTTTCGAGAGTATGTTGTCAGCCACGAAAATATAAATCCTCTAAATATTTGCAAGTATTAATTATTTTTACCTAAAAAGCTTCTATCAAATATCTGAGACTACATCTACTGCCTCTACAGCACTGATCACACAAATTGTAATTGGCTTTATCAGTGCAGTCAGCTGTCTCGCCAACAGCATAAAGTGGTAGACATTTGCAAACAAGTGGTCCATTGTTTAACATAAGCATCACATAGTCATACTAGCTGGTAGTTGGCAGCTGATGTTAATCTTTAAATAAACATTAGAACAAAACAGCATGATTCAGATATCCTAAAACATGAAAATAAAAACAGTTATTTAAATGTTTATTTTACCTTGAAAATTAAAAAAAACCTCAAAATGTTTTCCTTACCCAAAACAAGAAAAATTATAAACCTCAAAAATGTCTAGTTATACAGTATATTTCAATTGGTTAAAAGTGCCGATTTGGTTAAGACACAAATAGGGAAAAAAATCAGGAGAAAGTTCATTTCTGAAAGACAGCAATTCCTTGGCAGATTACAGCACTATAGGACAGACATAGTATGGCCTTTATTATAAATTAATTGACTTACAGTTTGTTACATCATCTGATGTTTTAAATCTATTTTGTTTGACACTCAGCAACCAATATATGCTTTTCTCTACACTTTCATTAAAGATTCATCATTTTTTAAATTCATATTAACATAACATTTCTTCTTATATGAAAACCAGTTTTACTAATTTTCTTTTCAAAGACTACTTTTAAAAATTGCAAGTACTGTTGAATTCTGAATCTGATGAATTAATTCAGTTGGTTATTAAAGAGGATTCAGTGACCAACAAAGAAATTGGTTAATACATAATTAAAAATATATAATACAAATTAAATAAACATACTGAAATAGGTAAAAATTAAGAATAAAAACGACAGAAAAAAAAGAAGAAAGATCAACTTAATATGTGATAAAAAATACAAATAAAAGGTAAGATTAGAAAATAAAAAGGTAAGATTAAAAAATTAAAAATCGACCACTAAAATATTAATTAGCAGTTTATACACATTACCTTCTTCTTTGGGCTCTGTATCATCAGATATTTCAGTCTCGTCTTCCTTGCCACCAGTTTGAGCTGCGTCTGCTTTCTCATCATTCTCCTCCTCATCAGCGTCTATTTCAGTCTCATCTATCACTTCAGCTGAAGATGAACTGTCATCTTTTTTGCCTGTAACTCCAGAATCTGGCAGTGTTTTGTCTTGTCTAGGAACAGACTCATCTTTTTCATCTGGTTCATCCTGCTTTTCTCGATACTGTTGTCTTGGAACAGACTGGTGGTCTTTATTGCCTGGTTTGTCCTGTCCTGCTTGTTGAGTTTGAGATTCACTGTCTTTCTGAGTGTCTGCCTTATTATCCTTGAGTTCTGAGTCATCCACCTCAGTATCATCAACAATTTCAGTTTCGTCATCTGGTTTTGTCTAATAATCAACAAAAACATTGACAAATTAATAGATGTAAAATACTCTATTTTTATCATAGGGAAAATCCATCAAATTACCAATATCAAGAGTTTTGTCCAATTTCTGATGAAACGATAATAGAAATCTGTATCAGCCCTCACTATTATTTTGTTTTAACTGGTTTAACATAGGCCACAGTATGTTCTATATTTTAATTTCTTCTTTCTCAATCCCAATTTATAAAACGACTAAAGGTACTAATGTATTTAAAGCTAATGTTACATAGTTACCAAGAAAAAGATTCCAGTCATATGGTTTATCATTTATAAGAAAACATCAGTTACCACCTTAATGAATGAAATATTCACATAGGAAATACCTTTGATTATTTAATTACGTACCAATGGTTTTTCAATTTCAATATTTTCTGTTTCTTTCACATTGCTTTTGACACCGTTTTCTGAAATACATAATTTCAATGACATTTTTTTTTTTAAAGAACATTGTTATACAGATGGCAAACTATCAACAAAAAACAAAAGCATTATACTGAGAGGTAGTGTCAACAAATTAAAACTTTTGTGTTTGTTATATCATCTATATTTTCAATCAGACCGTGTTTTCTACAGATCTTATCCGTCTTGTTTTATACTAGAAAAGCATAATTTTATACACAATTTCTGTACTATATTGCTTAATCAAATTAAATATCATTCTTTTTTTCCCCCACATTGTTTTGAAAAGAACCTTTTTAATTACCATTCTGTTACTAATAATATTATGGCCTTTCATAAATAAATTCTTATATGTTTTATTCTTACAAATTAGAGTTTATTCATACTGGAGCTAGGTACAAATCATGTATGGTACAATCTGATAAAAGCACAACTGCTGAAGACAAACATCTATATAATTATTTAAAATAATTAAAAAAAAAAAAAAAAAAAAAAAAAAAAAAAAAAAAAAAAAAAACCTGACAAAGTAGTAAAACTGACCCATGGCAACAAAGGTTATAATTGGAAAAACCTGTTAGTACCAACAGAGATAAAAGGACATGATTTTGATAACACTGTGTATTATTTTATTTCATTAAAAGGAAATTATCATTAATTATGCTTAGTTGTTTAACTGGTGTATGTGTGTAATCAAAATTTATTTAAATGCCATCATAATAAAGCCGATGATAATGGTAGAAATATATCTAATATTACCAAAGTCTGGATTTTCTAAATTAAAAATATACTACAGTACCAGACTTGGACTTTGAGGGTTATCTGTAAACCTATTGCAAAATATTATGATACAAATTACAAGTCTAATGTTTAGCTTAGGATATATACTATGCAATACTAGTCACAGATACAGCTGCTATGAGTATGTGCTGGATCTCTATTTTACCTGTCTCAGTATCCACTTCTGTATCATCTGCATCTGGATCACTGGTTTCTGTGTCATCAGCAGGTTCCACATCAGTTTCATCTCGGCGCTTCCCCGCCACATCCATGTGAGCAAGCTTTGAGGCAATGTCCATTTTCTAAACAAAACAAGATTCTTACAAATATTTATATGACTACTGAAATGTAAAAAGTAACAAATCAAATTTTTTGTTGTGGGTATTTTTCTCAGCACTATTCATATTTCATTAAAACGTACAAATCCAACAGTCTATTATCACAGAAAACATTTAATTTGTAATTCGAAAACAATATGACTGATTGTATAGTATCAAATTGTATAGTACCAAATTTAATTATTTGCAAAATTAAAGTCTAGTAGATTCTAACACGAGAAAATGAACATTTTGTTTTGAATGATGTTTGAGCTAAATATATCTTATTTCATCTACAAACAGTTTAATAGGTATAAAATTGTGATTATTAAAAAAATAATATAAATATATACCTTCGTTGGAACGACATATTCAGGACTGTCATCCTCCACTTCATCCTCCCGCACATACACCTTGGGAAAATAGCCTGATCGCCCATCATATGTCTGTTTTGAAGATAAATCAAAGAAAACAGATTTCACAAAAAGAGTACAAATTAATTCAAGTATATAGTAACAAGGATGATATACACAAGTGACAAAATGATTAATGACTAATACTGTGTGCTGTTTTCTTACAATTAAATTTATCACTGCTTTCCGCTCAGTAATGAAATTTGGTAAATTTGTGATTATACTTTTGAAGTATAACGTATAGAAATAAGTAAATAATTAGCATGATGTGGACATAAAAAACTTACCTCGCCTCCCCACAAGTCAAGTCGTGACCCAGCCTCCTTACTCTTTACTTTGATTTTCTCTCCAATTTCAAATGACAAGAAGATAGGATCATTCTTTGAATGCTTTACTATAGCTGTAGCATAAGAAATAATATCTGCAAAAATAAATGCATATATGTTTATTTTAATACTATAAAGAAAAAAAAATTGTTCAACCTGTTACATCATTCTATACATGTATGTAGCTGAATCATATGCTGTAATTAGCACAACACTTACAATAATAATAATAATAATAATAATAATAATAATAATAATAATAATAATAATAATAATAATAATAATTACTATTATTATTTGTAAATAACAATAGTAATGAAAAACACACACAAATTCACACATATACACAAGTCAATTTTTTTTTTACAAACAACTTTTTTCAAAAGGTGGATAAAACATATATTAAGGAAAAATCACGCACTGCTCCAAAGCAGTGCAGAACAGCAGACTAGAAGAAAGAAGCTGAAAAAGCAACCATCATTAAGAGCTTGTGTTTCAAAACAGTACTTATTCTGCATGAAAAGCAAGTCAACTGTGGCAGGCTTTATCACCAACAACTGTAGAACAACTTCAGAGCATTTACCAAACCTTTAGCTGTGTAACTCCTCACACACAGAAAGCACTCTCCAGAAAACCCACACAAAAAGAGGAAATGAAAACTCCCAAATCCCAAGAAAAAAGAATGTTAACAACAATAGGAGATAGAAAACCACCTGATTTTATAACAAAACAGCCAAATGCAAGAAAACTTATAATCTAAGAAAACAAAGTTAGCTTATGAACATAAAAATTACTTTGCAACAAAAAACAACCTAAAAAAACATGTCGTCAATACAAAATAAAAAAATAAACCCAGCTAAACGATAGCTTATGCAAGAAAAAAGATAAAGAAATGGCTTTGCCAAAAAAACTAATTCAAAACCCCCAGCTAAAAGATGGCTTATAATTACAAGTTGCAGCATACTTACAAGACTCCCTCACGAGACAAAGAATCTTCTGCTCAGTCTCTTCCTCCCAGCCAGCCGATTAAAACTTAAAGAAGTGGCAGTGAGGGAGGCTATTTTGTGTTATTAAGCTATTTATAAATGGCGTTTATCTCAAGTGTTAAACACAGGCTGCCATGCACCTATCTCCTCCATTACCCACACCTGCACATCCACTTGCTTATATGTGTAATTACTCACTAAGTCAAGTTTGAAAAATTAATGGCCTGATTGGTTTATACATGTACATATCTGGTTAAAATGCCATCCTAAAGAGATCTTTATATATATGGAAGTAAATCTTTTTTTTTAAATAAAATAATAATAATAATAATAATAATAATAACAATAATAATAATAATAATAATAATAATAATAATAATAATAATAATAATAATAATAATAATTTCTATAAATTACTATCTATCTATCAGTATCAACTGTTTTAACAAGCCTATATCCAATAACTGTTTTAGGTACGTCTTTCATGAGCACAGACTCTGGTAAGACCAGTTTTCAAAAATATTACTAAGCAGTGCTTCATGCAGTGAAGCCAATTCAACTCAACACAAGTGCCGTTTCCACTCTGTGGTTTACAGACAAGAGGTAAGACCATTGGCTGTGGCAGGTTTAATTACTGGTAGGAAATGTCCACACACTAAAGTGTAGACAAGCTAGACGAAACAGCTAGACTAGGATCACACTGCTGTCACAGAGCATTACACATTATAGATTGGCAATATAACCAAAATAGCCAATTCCTTCGACCACTGACTGAATGACTGAAGCAAAATATTCCAGTTCTGCATAGCATACTATATATGTTTTGTCAAGTATATGGTTGTGCTTGTCATTTATTACACTGATTGTGTAGTTAATTAATAACTGGAATAATTAACACACATTCCAGAAATGTATGGGGGAAAAGGCAACAGCAGTGAAAGTAATGCTGGTAGTAGTGATGCTGGTAGTAATGTCATCGTAGTAGTAGTTGTCATTGTTGCAGTGTAAGTATAGTAGTAGTAAAAGTAATAATGACAGCAGTAACAGCTGAAATGGATATACTACATGTAGTAATATTATAAATAGTAACAGCAATACTAGTAATAATAGTAAGTAGTGGTAGTACTAGATACTAGATTTTTCTCTATAAATTAATTTCCAAAAGAAACTCACAGGTGGAATAATCATAAGTTAACATACTGGTATCACTCCAAAACACTGATAATAACTTTTGAGTTTTCACAAATTCCATTTAAACTCTGTAATGTCTATGTATTATGTAAAACTGTTGATGGAAATATTCCATTGGAACTACTGAAACCAATATTTTTTGTAATAATTTAAAAAAAAAAAATAATAATAAAAAAAAAAAAAAAAAAAAAAAAAAAAAAAAAAAAAAAAAAAAAAAAAAAAAAAAAA
>JAUTBW010106707.1:0-15685 GCA_032361425.1 Peltospira smaragdina | reverse complement strand
TTGTTTTTTTTTTTTTTTTTTTTTTTTTTTTTTTTTTTTTTTTTTTTTTGAAGGTTTGGGGTGGGATGGCATATTGACTATGTGTGTCATTGTAAACCATGAATCTTTATCATCTTAATTACAATATATAGAGGACATTTATTTCCATTCTTTTTTGTTGAAACAATTTCAGTTAAAACCTTTCACAATAAGCTCAAAAAGAATTTTAAAATATTTATTCAGGGTCTTGTAATCTTGAATAAACTGAAACCATTATTTTTTTTGGAAACAATTTCAGTTAAAATCTTTCACAATAAGCTCAAAAATAATTTTAAAATATTTATTCAGGGTCTTATAATCTTGAATAAACTGAAACCAGATATTTGAGAAAATTGTTGAAATGGACTTTTTTGCACCAAAATGTTAATCAATTAAACTGTGAAAACTGAACTGCTGACGATAGAATGGGATTCATGTAGCTGAATAAACCCATTAGATTGCCAACAGGATATTGAGCCATTCAATTTACAAAGCAGAAATTTCCATGGTCTCAAGCCACACATTATATCACCAGATAATGTGTTTCGTAATGCAAGACTGTTATCTGTTGTATTCTTTGGGAAACGCTGCTTTGTGTGAACATGCACGTAACACATGCGTGCTTATGGGTAGTCATGCACACAGTTCAACACCAGCCAGGTAATGAGATCAGGAAATTGTTGCAGCTAAGAATTTGGCTTCTGTGTTCAGTTTTGTTTTTTAAGAGCAGAGACTCATTTGTACGGAACGGGAAACTCATTTACGTGTCCAGGTTTTCTCAAGTTTTGGACATGCTCCCATGCAGGCTCAGTCTCTGGCGTGGCTAGCGGTTCAGTCCCAGACAGGAGGAGAAATGTTTGGGGAACATTTTTTAATTTAACGCCAAATTTGGTGTGGGGACTTTACCAATTTTGATGTGTCAGCCGAAAAAGGATATATAATATTATTTAATTGACTTGCATTTGTATATTTAAACCAATCAATAGACTATTACAGTGTGTATGCCATGGCTTTGTTGCACTGGTTCTAGGACACTGGTTTCGTGGAATTAGCCAATTAGCCCATCTAAAACGCTATTCAGCACTTTTTCCACTTGAATTATGCTTCCCCAACCAAGATACTTGAGTTATTATCCTCCAAAGATGAAATCACAGCATATTAGATGTATCATTCAAACCTTTTAAAATTAATTATTAAAAATTTATCTTGTTTTTTCCTCCCATGTGCAAAGAGTTAAATTCATTTGGTAGAATTAGTTCCCTGTCCACACCTGCGCGTATTCATTGTGGACAGGGAATTTGCTGGAATTTGATCATTGCTGGAATTCAGTCACTGACATTATATAGCATAATTATTATTACATATAAAAGGGAGATTTGCATTTGTTTAAATAATAATAATAATAATAATAATAATAATAATAATAATAATAATAATAATAATAATAATAATAATTAAAAATTAAAATTAAAATGTTGAAAATCTGATACAGTGCAAATAAATCATCATACCAGATAGTCAATGCATATTTTGTGCTATGTTGTTTTCTAGTAATCATTCACTGAGAAATTTTGTTTGTTATTGGTCATCAGATAGAACCTACTGAGAGATAGCAGATTGTATATACTTAATTGATTGTAACACTTTTGCAAGAAGGTTTAGAAAACGATGAATTCCAGATATTGGTACAGAAATGCAATAGACATATCAAAATATATGGCATTAGCATGAGGACTTTTAACTGTTGTTAAAATCTTTGTAAAAAAAATGGATACAGTGTATTCACTTCATAGCTGGAGGCATACTTCCTCCACCCCCACTCCCATCCATCTCTTAATTTTAATTCTCTGTATTAATTATTTTTGATTGTTTCATGCTATAATATTTCAGACTTGATGCACTGATGAAGATCAAGCGACTCCGGTTGGACAGGGAGAATATTGGGTACATTGACAGTTTAGATCTGCTAAGTGAAAACACCACCCATATCTATCTACAACAGGTACGTTTTACAGCAGATGAATTTCATTAGACTCTGTCCAGTTATTAGTCCTTCTTCCTAAATAAATTTGTTTGTCTAAATAAATTTTATATGCTGTATTTTTATTTTTATGATTATTTAGTATTTACTACTTATATTTATCCAGTAGTGGCAACTAGTAATAATAGTAGTGGTAGTAGTAGTGGTAGTAGTAGCATTAGTGGTAGTCATATGTTATTGCTAGGCTATTATTTTTGGTATTATTAATAGTAGTAGTAGTAGTAGTAGTAGTATAAGTAGTAGTAATAGTAATAGTAGTACAATTATTATTATTATTAGTAGTAGTAGTAATACTATTACCATCATATAGAAGACCCCTTGCTGCTGATTGAAGAGTAGCCTGTGTGGCAGCAGCGGGGTTCATTACTATCAAAATGGTCCTTTACCATAAATTATGTCTGCCACCATATTACAGTAAGTAAAACGTGTTGAGTGCATTGTTAAATAAACACTTCTGTCTCTCTCCGTAGTAGTAGTTGCAGTAGTAGTAGCAGCAGTAGTAGTAGTAGTTGTAGTAGCAGTAGTAGAAGAAGTGTTTTTATATTACATGAGAATTTACAGATTGCTTCATACTTCTTCTTTCAGAACCGCATTGAGAGGATTAACAACTTTGACTGTTTGCATAACATCCAGTTTATGACTCTGGCTGGGAACCGGATCTCTACCATTGAAAATATCTCACACCTGAAGAAGCTCCTGTTTCTAGATTTATCAAATAACCGCATTTCTGATTTCAATGAAGGTATTATTGTTATTATTGATGTCAATATTATGTTACATTTCCATGATTTGAAGTTTGTAAAACCAATTTGTGTAATATTTCACCTGACTGCCACCTACTGAGTGCACCAGTGTTTGCCAGTACAAGTATAGTCTTAAACTGAGTGCACCAGGGTTTGTCAGTACGCGTATACTCGTGCACCGAGTGCACCAGGGTTTGCCAGTACGAGTATACTCTTGCACCGAGTGCACCAGTGTTTGTCAGTACGAGTATACTCTTGCACCGAGTGCACCGGTGTTTGCCAGTTCGAGTATACTCGTACACTGAGTACACCAGTGTTTGCCAGTACGAGTATACTCGTACACCGAGTGCACCAGTGTTTGCCAGTACGAGTATACTTGTACACCGAGTGCACCAGTGTTTGCCAGTATGAGTATACTTGTACACCGAGTGCACCAGTGTTTGCCAGTACGAGTATACTCGTACACCGTGTGCATCAGTGTTTGCCAGTACGAGTATACACTTACATTGAGTGCACCAGTGTTTGCCAGTACGAGTATACTCGTACACCGAGTGCACCAATGTTTGCCAGTACTAGTTAACTTGGAGTAAAATCAATTCTATATCGTGTTAATGCTGCTGACAAGGATGTAACTAATTTGGTGCACTTCTTGGCAAATACCAATAATATCAATGTGGAAAATAATCATTTTTCACTTAGTTCTGTATTTGTCCATTTCGGTTTTTTTAAAAGAGTGTCATTTGTGATATGCTATACTTTATTTAATGGCAGTATATGTGTTAAGTATTGAATGCTACGGTTGAAGTTGGCTACTTACAGTAGTCATTACAGTACATCCTTAAGATTTGCAAGCATTCCATAAACCTGTTTTGAAAGATTTAGATGTATACGTCTGTCCTTTTAACAAAAGAAACCATGATAACAAAACTTGAAGTGGGGTAGCCTACATGTTTTCTGTTTTGTTGTTGTAGTTGTTTACTTGTTATTTTGTATGGTTGGGCAAGGCATTCAGCATTTGTTTTTCCCATATGTTTTAGTTTTATTGTTGTTGTTGATGATGTTCATTTGTTTTGTATGGTTGGGCTGAAGAGTGGATTATTATAAGGCATTTAACAGTTGTTTTTCCATGTGTTGTATTTTTGTTGTGGTTGGTGATGATGTGTGTGTGTGTGTGTTTTGTATGGTTGGGCTGAAGAGTTCTTTTTCCATGTGTTGTCATTTTGTTTATTGTTAGGATAATACTAATAGGTTGCAAGGCACTAATGCTCTGTTGTCATTGTATTTTTTTCAGAGGAGTTGCCCAAGTCTCTAGTATTGTTGAATCTGACTGGTAATCCATGTACACAGCTGCATGGATACAGGTCAGTGCCATTAAATCATAAAATACTGGCAGCAAAGACTGAAAGTAAAACAAAAAACAAATACAAACTTGTTGATAGTGTTAAGGAAAATAACATATTTCTTTATGAACTATGATTTTATCTTTCACAGTTTTATAAGTACAGATGAAGTCATGAATTTAAGTACATTGTTTTAAAAATGGGCATTATATATTGGTACAAAAAATTATTTGCTAGGTGATTAGGCCCTATTAGTTGAAACAGTTGGTTTTGAATTTTCAGAGTTCATAGGATATATCATCAAAATTCTGTTTGGTTTACCACCTGTCGGTTTGGTTTGCTAATTATATATTAAAACTGTTTTTAGAGCACGTTTGATCGAAAGCCTTCCGAAGTTGCGACAGCTTGATAATGAAGATGTTGAACGACAGGAGGAGGAGAAAGAGGGGGATGATGAGGAGGAGGGAGAGTCAGACTCAGGGGAGGAAGAAAACGGTGATGTGGGAACTGTCAGCACAGCATTCACACACAGTACGTTAGACAGTGTTCTTCTTGTCATATCTGTCTGTCTTATCCATTCCATCTATCTACATGCATTAATATGTTTTAAATCTATGTAGGTATGTCTCTTTCCACCTACCTATATACCCCTGTGTAATTTGTTTGTATGCCTGTCTATCTACCTCTTATCCAATCAATCAATATGTAAGACTATTAAGTATGTATTAAGATAGGTAGGCACTGTTCTATTAATATAGCTAGGCACTTCTTTAAATTATCCAACTAACAGTATATCTTTGCTTGTCTATCTGTCTGTGTGTGTGTGTGTGTTGTCTGTATGTGTGTGTGTTGTCTGTGTCTCTTGTCTTTGTGTGTTATCTGTCTGTGTGTGTTATCTGTCTGTGTGTGTTGTCTATCTGTCTGTGTGTGTGTTGTATGTGTGTGTGTTGTGTGTGTGTGTTGTGTGTGTGTTGTGATAAGTTATCTAATCTTCATACTGATGTCTGTTTCTTGTCCGTCTGTCTGCCAATCTCTCTCTCTGTCTGTCTGTCTGTCTATACCCATCCAAGCATCCATGTTTGACCATCCATATTTGTCTTTATCAATCTATCCACCTAACTATATGTCTGTTAACTAGTCCATCCATCCGTTTACTAGTGTCTTACTGTCTGTGAGCAGACTTTATTGTTGGCATTAAACCATACTATATATATTTTTTTTTTTTTTTTTTTTTTTATTGTGACTTTTAGAGAGTGCCAAGCTTGTGGGTGATGATATTTTTCAGTTTGCAGATTTTATCGCTGGTATTAAATCTTACTATTTAAAACATTGGTTTAAAACTCTGGCTGTTTCATTGTGCATGGCTTGTGTGTAGCGAGATTCTTTTATTTGCAATTTTATTGCTGGTATTAAACATTACTGTTTAAAATACTGTTCTTAAAACCCTGGCTGTTTCAGAGTGTGAGGCTTGTGAGTGGTGAGATTCTTCTGTTTGCATATTTTATTACTGATATTAAACATTACTGTATAAAATATTGTTTCAGAGAGTGCCAAGCTGGCTGTTTCAGAGAGTGCCAAGCTTGTGTGTGGTGATATTCTATATTGTATTTTAAAACTCTGGCTGTTTCAGAGAGTGCCAAGCTTGTGTGTGGTAATATTCTATATTGTATTTTAAAACTCTGGCTGTTTCAGAGAGTGCCAAGCTTGTGTGTGGTGAGATCCTGCTGCGGTCACAGACCCGTGTGGAGGACCAGCTCAAGACACACCGCGAGCACACCCGGGAACTAGAGGAGCTCAAACAGAGACTCAACATAGTCACCAAGTAGCTACATCAAACAGCCATCAAGTAGCCACATGTCATTACATAGCTACCAGATAGACACATGTCACTACATAGCTACCAGACAAACATGTCACTACATAGCAACCAGATAAACATGTCACTACATAGCTACCAGATAGACATGTCACTACATAGCTACCAAGTAGCCACATATCACTACACAACTACCAGATAGACATATGTCACTACATAACTACCAGATAGCCACATGTCACTACATAGCTACCAGATAGTCACGTCACTACATAGCTACCAAGTAGCCACATATCACTACACAGCTACCAGATAGACACATGTCACTACACTGCTACCAGATACACATATCACTACATAGCTACTAGATAGACACATGTCACTACATAGCTACCAGATACACACGTTACTACATAGCTACTAGATAGATACATGTCACTACATAGCTACCAGATAGATACATCTTACTACATAGCTACCAGATAGACACGTCACTATATATCTGCTAGACACATGTCACTATATAGCTACCAGATAGACACATGTTACTACACAGGTACCAGATAGACACATGTCACTATATAGCTACCAGATAGATACGTCACTACATAGCTACCAGATACACATATCACTACACAGCTACTAGTTAGACATGTCACTACATAGCTACCAGATAGACATATGTTACTACATAGCTACCAAGTAACCATACATCACTACATAGCTACCAGAGAGATACATGTCACTACATAGCTACCAGATAGACACGTCACTACATAGCTACCAAGTAGCTACATTACATATCCACTAAATAGCTATGTTATGCAGCAATCAAGCAGCCATGCATCACTTTACGTAGCTGCCAAATAGCCAAATGTCAGTCTACATAATGATCGTCTTGTTCAGAATCATGTTGCGGTTTACTACACAAAGCTAACAGATTGCTACCGGTACATCACTTGGCCCAGTTTATTCAGTATTGCAATCTGTTACACAATTCCAAATAATTTAATAATTTAAGGAAGTTTAACTATCACCAAACCTTTGTTAATTGTAATTTTGAAAACATGAGTGAGGTGCCTATACCACTGGACTGTCTACACTGTAGTGAATCATTGGGTGATGAATCATTTCTCACTTGGACTGAAACAAGTTTTAGATCTAGAGACAGATAACATGAATAACTATGTGCATTTTGACATGACCATACTCACCAGACCCAGCCTGTTATAGAATGCTTGTTGGAAAACAGATGGTATGGGATGGACGATTCCGTGAAATGTCCTGGTGGTGAAGATAAGAAGAACCTTTATACTGTATGACTGCCATTCTGTTCAAATATCTAACAGTGCAATGGATTATCTTACCATAACAGCATTCAGAAGGGTGCTTCCATGTATAATATACACTGATTTGTTGAATGCTGCAGATATAAAATATCTGTATGTAAAACAGGGAGTGTTTTAATGTAGCAAATAAAATTCTCACACCAGACTTTGAAGCTGCTGTATTTAAAGTTGCTATAGCACTAAGATAATGTAGTATTAAGTTTATGTCTAACCATTGGTCCATGACGTCAGAGATGAGATTTTCAGCCAATGATCAGATGTAAAAGTTACGTTACATGTGAAACATAACTTACACTCATTTGTGAATAAGGCCCCAGGTGTATAACATAAGAACAAGAATAACAAATATGGTATCTGTTTATTAAAATGATAAACAGGTATTTATCCAGACATTCTGGCATAGGTCTTAGGCCTGTTCCCTAAATCAAATTTTCCCTATTTCTTGACATTCATTTCCCACATTTCATTTAGTGTATTTTATCAAGTAGAAGGTATCGGTCATTCACTAACCATATATTTATATATTTTCTTAGTGTGGTTGGTATAAATTATTGATACCTTTATGAGTATTGTAGAAATGTTTTATTTCAAATCAGGACCTAAATATTATTGCACTAACTGTCTCAGTCCCATGTTGATAAGGGTTCCTGGATAAATCCCTAATAAATATTATATGTACAAGTAATAAAAACAATGTAAAGGTAAATTTTATTGTATAAATATCTAATCTCATATTTCAAAATTAAATAGTTATATTTTGTAATATAATTTACATTACCCGGTACTCCTTTTGTTCAACAGTTTGTCCTGATTCACCTGTGAATGTAAATAATAATAATAAAGAACCCTTGCTG
This sequence comes from Peltospira smaragdina, assembly GCA_032361425.1. Taxonomy (NCBI): domain Eukaryota; kingdom Metazoa; phylum Mollusca; class Gastropoda; order Neomphalida; family Peltospiridae; genus Peltospira; species Peltospira smaragdina. Next base: position 7,524 of record JAUTBW010106707.1, on the reverse strand, counting down.
AAAGTTGCAGCCTTATATTACTGCATGTACTTGTATTGCAATACCTATTTCTAGAATGTTACTTGTTAGGATTTAAAAAATAATGTGTACTGTAGAACTAATTTGTTTCTTGTTTATGTTTGTGAGGGGTGGGGTAGAGCTGTGTGTGTGTTTTAACTGCTTATGTTTGTGTGGTGATTTCGGTTTTTGGCATGTAAAGGGTGTACTATTTTTTCTTTTATGAAAATACAGTGTATCACAATCTAGAAGAATAAAAAAACCAATTCCTTTTAGATAATAACAAATGTGCAATAAAACTTTTATGTAAAGTTAGCATTATAAGAATCACTGGCTGAAAGAATAACTGTAATTACCCTGTTTAAAACTAGCATTTCTGTATATTATACACTTAATAGTAATAAAAACAAAGTTAAAACAAAAAGCAACAACAACAATATTTTTTGTAACAGCATTTAGAAATATCAATTTTAAATGCAGCATTTGTCCTTCTTTCCCAGGTAATAAAACATGGTGTGTTAGCCTTTAGTAAACAGCAAATAATGGATAGCCTAAATATTTTTTATGTTTTTTTAAACTTTCATCACTAGGCTACCAAAACCCTTGAAGTTTACAGAGATCATATTTTGACAGACTGTTTCACTCCTGCCATTTGACCAAAACTGCGTAAGTTAATAGTCCTTTGTTGTTGTTTTTTAATCTATTTATTTAATGACACACTTTACACATTTCTATTACTGGTTATATCAACATCACAAAACATTTTAATTAGAAAAAATTCCTAGTGTTCCACTGACAGGGATTGATCTCAGATTGACCACATGCCAGGTAGGCACTTTCACCACTAGGCTATCAAGTTTACAGAGTCCAGTCGATAGGTTCGACTCCCGCTTTCTTCAGAGCATCGTTGGTCCGGGAGAAGCACCTGCATCCAGTGAACTTGTTGAAACTGAGGGGTGAGGGGTGTGCCGTCTTGATGACCGTGTGTCGTGATGCGTCCACCAGCTTCTCCTTCTTGTGGGCAAACAGCCCCCACAGGACAAACACCACGGGGTGGGGACTCTTGTCGCTGATCACTTTCAGGACCCGGTCAGTGAACTTCTGCCACCCGTACGCTCTGTGGGAGTTGGGGCAATGCGCTCTACAGAATTACATATATTTTTATTTACTGATGTACTCAACACATTTTGATTATAATTATTGGCACAGGAAACATTTTAATTATAAAAATATGTAATGGCAACCTGGCAGGATAATAAATAAAATTGTATTTAATAATGTACTCGACACATTTTTATTAATGGTTATACTGGCATCAGAAACATTGTAATTAGAAAAATACTTAGTGGCTACCTGACTGAAATTTATTAATAATAATAATCATAATCATAATAATCATAATCGTAATAAAAATAATAACACCAACAAAAATAACAATAATCTTAAGTAAAATATGTGAAATAGTAATGCGTTGTTATACATCTGCAATGGTGACTTCAATTGTAGTGTAGAAATTACAGTATTTCGGAAAGTATGTTTGATGTGAAACAGTGCTAATATCTATCCACATACTCGACTGTGAGTGTGGCGTTAAGAAGCAGGACTCCTTCAGTTGCCCACTTGGTCAGGTTGCCGTGGTCCGGAGTTTTGAAACCCGGGATGTCGGTCGACAACTCTTTGTACATGTTTTTCAGTGACGGTGGCACAGGGATACCATCAGGCACAGAGAAACTTAGACCCATTGCCTGAAATCAGGAAAACACATTTAGTTTTCATTGCTTCATTAACTCAAAGATGAATACTTTTATTTGTTCATTAGTCATTATTTTATTAATGTAGAAAAATAGTTTTGTTCATTTTTCACTATTGTATTATTTGTTTATTTTGCATTATTTCATTAATAGTTATTTATTCATTTTTCATTATTTTATTATTAAGGTAGAAAAAAAGAGGAGAAAAAAGTTATTTGATATTTAATTAAACCATAGAAAAATTTATTTATTTATTGTTGTTTTTATTATTTCATTAACTGGGGAAAATTTCAGTTATTTGTAATTTTTCGTTATTTTATAAACCCAGAAATAAGTACAGTTGGTTATTTCTAGTGTTTTATTAAATTTGCAGTCCTTGCAAATATGTTATTATTTGATAATTTATAATAGTAAATCCTGTTACCAGTTCTGCACAACTGACTTAACAGTGCACTGCATGAACTATATTTATTCAAATTTACAACATACACAGCACTTAGATACTGGGACACAAATGAAGGGCATACAACCTCTGCCTTCGCCGTCTCTGCATATACCTAGATTTTCCCAACAAGCGACCACATGAAATCTCACTACTTTGATACATTGATGCCCTATTAACATAATTATGACATCTGCTTCGTTAGATAAGGGCTTATTTTGTTTGGTTACCATTTGATAATAGATTCCAAATGTGGCAGTTTGCAAATATATTAAAAGCGGTTATGTTTATATTTGGATTTAAAAATGGATATCATAAGCATTTAACATGGGATGCAGTTCCAAAATAAAAACATTTATGACTACCAGTATGTTTATTTTTCAGTATTTTGTTAGCACAGAAATAAAGAGTTATTTATTAACATTTCATGAACGCACAGAAAAATGCAGTTATTTCATAAACAATTTACAGTACAAAATTTATATACGAATAAAACGAATAAATGTTTATAACGGTAGAGTAGGAAATGTAATATACCTGACCATCATCATGATAGGGATCTTGACCTAAAATAATCACTTTCACCTGGAACCAAACAATAAATTATTAACACAGGTTTACTAAACAAACACAAATGCAGAGAGAGAGAGAGAAAACAAGAGAGAAAACGAGATAGAGGGAGACAGAGAGGAAAGGGGGGAAAGAGAGGGAGAACTATAATTAATGTGGTTTCTGTTGCTAATGTGATTATCTGGTTTAACAGAATCCAACATTTTGCTTGTTATAGTTCCAGCCCGTGCTCCAGAACTGGAGTAGGAATGTTGGGATATGTAATATCTTGTCCAAAGCTCTCTCAGAATGATTGTTATTAATATATCTGATGTCATAGATCCAGAACAGATATCTGGATAGCAAGAAGGAAAGTTTTATTTAACGACACACTCAAACATTGGTGTACGGTTATATGGTGTCAGGCATATGGTTAAAGACCATGTCAGTAGTTAGAGAGGAAACCCACTGCCACCAAATAGGCTAGTCTTTCTGATCAGCAGCAAGGGGTCTTTTATAAGCACCATCCAATAGACAGGATAGCACGTACCACAACATTTGATACACCAGTCATGGAGCACTGGCTGGAGCAAGAAATAGCACAACAGGTCCACCATGTGGGATCGACCCACTGCACCATGGGCGAATGTGCTTATCACTGAGCTATGTCCCACTCACTCTGGATAGACATATAGATTTGCTCAGCCATTATAGAGTTTTTGATCATTTTGAGATTAAGTCAAAATATCAAAATCTTAACAATAAAAGGTATTTTTTGTTGTTGTTGGTGGTGGTTTTTTCACCTTTTTTTCTTTTTTTTTCTTTTTGGTAGGCCTATATGTGTGTATGTTATCTTTTGTTTTTGTTTATACCCCTTTTTGTTGTATTGTTTCTGTGTCTCTTCATGAATATGTGTTGTTATGTGTGTTCTTTTTTGTTCTTTTTCTTTCTTTTTGGAGAGGTACAAAAGAACTGTGAGTTTGATCACAGCCAGTAAACAATTTGTTTTGTTATGATTTTCATAATTAAAAAACATTTCAAATATACAACTCCATGTTGAATTAATCATTTAACAAATGTACACACTAGTGTGCTGATTTGGGGGGGGGGGGGGTATCACTTTATTATTAAACATTCAGACAAGTTTTCTTTTATGATTATTAATAAAATGGATATTAATAAAATATTAGTTCAGTATTTAGTGAAACAGAAAACAAAGAAATTATTAAAACTACCAAACGCTTCTGCTAAAGTATCGTTTTTCTCCTACAAATGAACTAGTTATGGATAATATTCTGATCCATAACTATTTCATATTATGTTCTTTGTTTGTTATTTCTTTCTTCTTTTTTTTTTTTTTTTTTTTTAATTTATTATTATTACCAGGTATAACATTTGTGTTGTTTATAAAATTTGAAATCACACAAATTTTTTAATTTATTTTTTAATTTCTAATTACAGGTTGGCCTACTCTTACATTGTTAAATGGAGTGAGGTTGAAAGCACTGAACACCAGATCCCATGGGGGATATATCTGTTTAGTTTTGTAGTCCGCTTTCAGTTTCTTCTCAAGCTCTTTGAAATAGTCTTCATTCATCTCAGGTAGCAAGACATTTTTCCACCCCTCCTCTTTGAGTAAAGAAACCAGACTGCTTGCATCTTGAAAGAGAAGACTTGCAGAATTTGACATCAATTTCACTGTCCTATATGTTGAGTTTTTATGTCAGTCTAAAATTAAAGTTACTATGTCGAGGATATATTTATTATTTAAACATTTTGAAAAGACAATCCAGTAATGTTATGTCTAACAGGCACGCTCCACGCCAATCTCATTACGATACTAATGCTATCTAGGTCACATTCAAATGATCAATGTTATAACATGTTCTTTCACGGAGAGACCCACCTCGCTTAAACACAATGGTGAAATTTTAATTTAGTATTTTATGATATCCTTTGATAGCAAAGCAAGTGTAATTAAGGTACTGCAGTACTTTTATGCCGTATTAGTAACCAGTGTAACGTAGAGCAAGCGAAGGACCGCTACTCTAAACGAGTTTTCGCATATTGATGAAAACACGTACACGATTACCCTGCTTATAGACTCCGGCTTATAGAGCATTACCGACGGAATTGATCTTTAAAAATTAGACCGTTTTCGTAAAGTAGAATGATGAATAGTTGTTTTTCTGCATTTTTGCAATTTTTGTGGACAAGAGAAATATTTATTCAAATTATAAAAAATAATTTTATCACTAATATCACTCACGGTAGTTAATTATTTGTATATATTGTAATGTGGAAATCTTCAAAGAAGACATTTATGCTATTTTTGTATCTTAAAACAACCGTAGACATAAAGAAATATTTTAATGATATGTGAGTGATGACCGGGCATAGCATACAAAGGGAGATAACATTTAGTAAAATGTCAAAAATTTGCTTGACAGGCAACACCTTTGATGTTAAAACTTGCAGGACAACTAGTTAAAATAATGAACAAAATTGTTATATTTTTAGGTTTTTAATAAATATAAAATGTTTGATGTAGTAAGGTGGGGACGTGTGGTTTATTTTAAGTTTGCAAAATTGACTTTTGAAAATCCTGTTTTCGAGCCATGTTTTGTGTGTCACCTAGACAAGTATTATGATGAACTATTATACTTGTTTGTGATTTATTATTTTATTTACATCCATTTGCTTCAGTTTACATAAAAAAAGTAATTGAAAAGAGTGTTTGAAAAAATGCTTGCTCTACGCTACTCCATGAGAGAATGCTCTAGCACTAAACTACGTTTTTCTACCTTTGGCATTATAAATAAAAAACATTTAAATGGAGTAAACTTCAAAAATTAAAACAGAAGCTTCTGGAATATGTTTGTAATTAAGCATTTAGATAATTTGATCCAATCACCCTTGGTACATAAAAGGTAAACACTCTACATTGAGTTCACTAAACTAGCTTAAATACAGCATTTCATAATTGCATCACAGTTAGTAGGCAGTTTCTGTTTTCGTTATTTATTGTAAGTGCATTCTTGAAAAATCAACCTGGTTACAGTCAAAACTGTAAACTGGTCACAGTATATTTTCATTATAAAATTTTGATTAAAAAAAGTTACAATTTATTAAAAAAAAATATTAACAGTTTGTATTAAATTATTCAGAATTGGGTAATAATTTAAGAAATTTTTGTAGCAAATTGCCTTGCACCATCAACTTTGCCTGTTCCAGTTCATATTGATGTCACTTTCATAACATGTCCAGTGTTCCTTCTAGAACGAAAAGCGAAGGGGCCATATGGCTCACAGAGGACATTTTGGGTGGGCCATTCTGGGAAAATAGGAGCCGTAACAGAAGGTTTAGTAAACACGTTACACATATTGAGGGAATTTATGTGCACCTTCGGGGTAGCATTAACATAATTTATTTTGGGCCATTCATGAAAAAATGGCACCTGTGCGTCATAGAATGAATACTGGATATCATAACCTTTCCGGGTATTATTTTCCTTTGATCCTGGAAATGCAGAAGATTATTGCTATCAGTTAATCATCAGTCTAAAATAAAGTAAAATAAAAATAGATTACCTACTTTGAGTATGCTTTTAGTAATGCACTTTTATAACGTGTTTTTGATTTCCGTCTGCTTTCAGACTGCTGCTAAGTTTGTGTTAAGAAGAACTAGAACGGATCTGAACACTCTTCATAAAGACGTCGCAAACAGCAGGTAGCTTAAACATTATTTGATGAAGTACTCGACACATTTTTATTAATGGGTATATCAGAATTGGAAACATAGCCCTATTAAGTAGAAAAATCCTAATAGCTCATGGTCAGAGATAAATCTGAGATTGACTGCATATAAGTAGTAGTAGTAATAATAATAATAATAATAATAATAATAATAATAATAATAATAATAATAATAATAATAATGATAATGATGATGATGATAATAATAATAACTTAATTTTTAAACCAACGAGATTCGAACACACACCGACAGCGAGATAATTTTATTCATTGGATTACTTTGCACCCGTTGTGGGAATAAGAAAGAGTCGAGATAATGGTGGTCGTTGTATCTGCATTGAACCATGTCAGGGGCCCGTGAATTCTAAATGCTCGACTGGTGACAATAATTAGGGGTTTAAATGTCAGCCCGGCAGTAAACACTTGGGTACACTGGTAATGGGAGTGTGTTTACAGGCTTTCACAGCATGATGGTCGCTCGGCTACACGCAGCCGTGGAAACGCAACAACGGGAACAGGCTCAGTCTAGTCCAGCGCGTGCACACGGACTACTTTATGGCATTGGCGCCTTACGTTTACGACATTTAAAAGGAAGCAGTAAATTTCAAATAAAACCGGAATAAACATAAATATATCAAGTAATGGCTTCAATAAAACGACAGACAATAAGAGAGTCGAGCTAATTTGTGATGCGTTGTTTAATTAATATCTGTTGATTTGCGACATACGGGGGTGGGTTTGGAAGTGTAAAGGGGCGATATGGTGTGGAAAGTACGGCTGTGACATGTCCATTTAGAACGCTTTCTGAAAGAGATATTCCGAAGTTTTCACTTATAATTTGTTGAATGAATGGTTGTTTAACGACACCCCAGCACAAAATTTAAAAAGTTGGTTATTGGGTGACTGAAAAAGGTGTAAAACTTAAAATTGCATTGTCCATTTTACCATACATTCACTACAGTACCTGAATTACATTGTCCATTTTACCATGTTTTAACACTGGTTACTAATACAACATACAAGCACTACA
>JAUTBW010106596.1:0-15690 GCA_032361425.1 Peltospira smaragdina | reverse complement strand
AGACAGAGAGAGAGAGAGAGAGAGAGAGAGAGAGAGAGAGAGAGAGAGAGAGAGAGAGAGGGAGGGAGAGGGAGAGTCAGAAAGAGATGTTTGATTTAATGATTCACTCAACACATTTTATTTATGGTTATATGGCATCATGCATGAGAGAGAGAGGTGTTTTTAATTTAATGACACATTCAACACATTTATAGTCTTATAACATCAGGCATATGGAGATAAAAAAAATTAAAAAATTAATGATGCACTCCACACTTTTATTTACAGTTATAGGGATAAAGACTGTTGTGATACTGAGAAAGAAAACACAAAGGCTACTATTTCCAATTAGCAGCAAGAGTTTTTTTTATAGGCACCCCACCCCCCTACACCCCACATGTATCTTGCTACCTACCCGAGGCCTGTCAGGGTCACCGTCAAGCGATCCAAGGTGTTCAGTACGTGCTGCCCAGTATCGTCCCATGGAGACGTTCATCAGTGGGTTATACTCGTCCCACGACGACTGGCTGTTAGTAACCACGCTGCGGTACGACAGGTGGAGGACATCATCCTGCAAATCATAGATGATAATGATAATATTTTAAATTTTACAACGCACTCAACACAGTTATATTGGTGTCGGAAACATTTTTAATTAAAAGAAACAATAGTGGTTACCTGACAAGCATTGATTTTGGTGATGATGATGTGATGATGATGATGCGATGATGATGTGATGATGATGTGATGATGAAATGATGATGTGATGAAGATGTGATGATGTGATAATGATGATGATGTGATGATGATGATGATGATGATGATAATGATAGTAAGAAATAAAGAAGAAGAAAAAATGAAAGGTTTAACAATGCACTCAATACATTTAATTTTTTTAATTATTAATGGTTATATTGGCATTAGAAACGTATTTAATTAGAAAAATCTATAGTGGTTCACTGAAGGACTAACTTCAGACTGACTGCATATGAAGATGATTTAACTGTATTTCTCACGACCCTATACGCTGCGTCTTGTTCAATGAACTTAATTTTTATGTACAATCCATTCACATTTCACCCTTTTCTGACACCCACTAGCCAAAATATTTTTTTTGCTGGGGTGTCGTTATAATCATAATAATAATAAATGTTAATGATGATAAATAATTATAAATGTTAAAGATGATAATGATATATGGAGATAACAATGTTAATCATTTAAAAAAAAAAAAGATTAATGTTAATAATGATAAATGATAAAATATCAATAAATAATGATAGATATTAATGATGATAAATGAGACAACAATAATTGCTAATGATAATTTAAATAATTAATGGAGATAAAATAATAACAAATGTTAATGCTAATAAATAATGTTAAATATTTATGATAAATCAGGGAATAATTTGTACAGAAAAAACAGCAGTATCTGCTAATAATTTTGTGATCTGATTAGCTTATCTGTAGATTTGATTTGCAGTTTCCACGTAGGCTCGATCAAGCAAGCTACGGACAGCACAATGAATACCATCGGATCCCAAGAGATTTTGTGATCTACATGTTTTTTGGATATATTATAAGCAATAATATATTAGCTAGTAATTTTACTACAACACAATTTACAGAGTATTTGGCTAGCAGTATCAGTGATTCATAGTGCAAATTTCATTCACACCTGAGCTAGAACGACTAGCAATGCAAACCACAAACAAAATATTTGCCGTAAATAATGATTGAAAAGGAATTAAAACTTATAATAAATGGTTACTAATTCATTAATCCATTAGCAATTTTGTGTATTAATGCACACTGTAAGCTAAGAGTTATCAAAAACTAATTAAAATTGAGGTTGCAATGAAAGGTATTTCAGTTAGTTATTGGTAATAAATATTAACTTATTTGTATGAAAGCACCTTGTTAGTTAAGGGTTCAGATATAAAGAATACCTTTCTGAAGACATTTTCATGTAGGAATTCCTCCTCATCTGCATTGAGCATTTCTTTAACTGCATCTAGAAAACAGTTTCTCACATTAATTCTAACTGACACAATCTAAAAAACAATTAATTTATTCTGGTAAAAATTTGTTTTTGTTTTAAAGTTAGTCTAGTCTAACATCTTATAAAATCTAATCCTAAGTTCAAATATAAGCATAACTTACTTGTGAGTTGTAGCCAACAGTCAAAATAAATGCTTACTACAGAGTTTGAAAAAATAATAAAATACAAATACATACATGTTGCTGAATTTTTAATTAGTGGGTTACCAACATGTCTCGATTAAAAAAAAAAAAATTGATGAAGCGCTCAACATATTTTTAGAAAAGTTGTATCAGCATCAGATTTGAAATAAATCCCTGTCAGGTAGCCACTAGGTATTTTTCAAATTAAAAATTATTTCCAACACCGATATAGCCATTAACAAAAATATGTTGAGTGTATCACTAAATAATAAATAAACTAATTAATACGTGACGGGTCGACCTCAAATTGATTACGTGTCAGTGGGCGCATTTACCACTAGGCTATCGAACACTCTCACCTGGCTCAAGAAACTGATCGTCTGCAGGTAGGAACGAGTCGTCCTGTTCGTGATCAAACAGCAGCCTCTGTTCACTGGCCTCGTTACGTAGAGAGGTCTTCAGGGCCAAATCGGCCCCTTCAGGACTGAGCTCTAACGTCTTCGGTTCGGGGCCACTGCTCGTAAACGTTGCTGGAAAAAAACACATTTATAGAGACATTATGACTAAAGCTATATATTAAAATTACATTGTCAATTTTACCATATTTTAACAGTGATTACTAATAGTAATACAACAGACAAGCACTACAGTACCTGAATTATACTTGTTAGCCTTCGCTATCAACGGATATCGTCAAACACTAAATTCACATTTTGTCATTTACTTTAAGTGAGGCGGGTCTCCCCATGACAGAACATGGAGTACCATAGAGCATTTGTATGTGACCTGGGTAGTCATAGTAGTGTAATGAGTCCGGTGTGGTGCGTAGCAGTTATACATAACATGACTGGATCATCTTTTCAAAATGTTTAAAATATAAAAATATTCCCGACATAGTTACTTTCATTTTATATACTGTAAACAGTCAAACCGTGTTACATCATTCGATATGCATTCTGTGGAAATGAACATACATAATTAGGAGATAACCATATGGAGTTTTAGATTTGCGGGTGTTATTAGCTATTTGAGCAAATGTAATTTTTAACCGAAGGCATTAGCCTGAGGTTAAAAATGTAAATATTTGCGGGATCAAATAACTAATAACACCCGCAAATCGAAAAAACTTCATATGGTTATCTCCATTGTAAACTGAGTCGGTTTTTTTACAGAACCAGCTTTATATTAGGTGTTTCTTGAAAAGAATACCTAGTTGCAATCAAACTGTATACCCTTGAATTGCCAACTTTGCCTGTTCTATTCCAAATGACGTCATTTTTAATGACGTCATTAGCTTTCCGGTGTTTATTAAGTATTTGAGCCCGGAAATTTTATGAAAGTAACCAATCACAATACAGAACGTACATGATATCTGTTTACAATGGTATCTTAAAACATTAACAAACTCGATACAACGACAAATTTATCACGGAACAGACACAGTTGTTTAAACAAGGTCTGATGTATATATAATTTTTAAATGTTGGTGAATATAAAAGGTTTGAAAAATTAATACCATATGAAATGAAAAATGGTCTTTTCACTAAATATATTTTTTAAACCACACCTTTAAATGAATACTGTCAAAGATAACTTATCTACTTAAAGACCAAACAAAGTATTATTAGAAAATATGGTTCAAAAGCTCTAAAATTTACTTTATAATTAAAAGCATGTCACAGAGCACTCATGTATTTAGTTACTAAAAAAAGGTATTACTTGAAAATGTTTTGTCTCTAAATTTACTTTATAATTAAAATCACTGACCCATTTAATAACCCAAAAATATTCCTTGAAAATATATAGCCTACAAATGAATTATCCCTGTATTTACTTTATATAACCATCTGCAATAAAACAATTTCAGGGTTCATACACTTCAAATGGTATAATTTTCCAGGACATTTAAGCACTTTTCTGGGTCAATATTTTTTATAAAAAAATTTCCTTACCCTGAATAAAAAAAAAAAACATTATTACTTGAGTTAGTACCATTGTCAGCTGGTGACAGGCCAAACGATCCCAGTGACGACTGCATGATGTCTGGAAACCCTGGCTCCTGACGTCTGTCATCTCTAGTCTGACGATCTGCCACCTGCTCCCCCTCTAGCAGCGAGCTGTCGTCGACACCGCTGTCGTCAAACAAGCCGTCAGTGACACTCGTGGAGTTACAGGTCATAGATGGCTCTCTGTTCGGTTCTAGATACCATGAGTCCACGACTTTTACATTGTTCGTTGTCATGGTCGTTTTCAAAGCACTGGTCTGATAGAATAGAAATAATAACAATCAGTGATATCATCGTTTTACACTGCTCGTTGTCATGGTCGTTTTCAAAGCACTGGTCTGATAGAATAGAAATAATAACAATTAGTGATGTCATCATTTTACACTGCCTGTCTGGTCTAATAAAATGGAATATGAAACAGTGACGTCATTAAGATTTTGTTTTTGTTTTTTAAAGATCTCTACACATTTTTATTAATGGTTAAATCAGCATTGGAAACATTTTAAATTAGAAAGGCTACTTACTGCAAAACTGGCTTGTTCTTGGGTAGATGACACTTGAGTAAACATTTGACCTCTGGCCTCAGTTAGCAGGTCATCTCCCATTGGTCGAATTCTCTCCTCCTGAAAATAACACCAAAGCATGAAACAAACATTACTTCTCTTAAACTCATTCAAATCCGAGTCGAAATGAGGCATTAGATTTTAGTTTTTTTATATGTTTGTAAAGTCTGTATCAGTTTTAAAAAAGCAGTGGATTTAAACTTGTTTCATGTGCATATTGAGAGCAAGCAGTTATAGCACATGCCAGTCCTGGCCACACACGTCAAGAGCCTACGGCCTTATTCACAAAAGAGTGTGAAGTTACATTTACACGTAACGTAACTTCTACATCTGATCACTGGCTGAAAGTACTGTCTTTGATATCATGGACCAGTGGTTAGACGTAGACTTAGTACTAAGTTTCGAATGTAAATTTACACCCTTTTGTGAATAAGACCTCTGATTTTTTTTTATATTATTGCGCACTGATGAAATTCAATGTCTAAAAGCACACCAACATATCAACCAAGCATTTGTGCTACTGAGTTACACTGAAAACAACATGGTGTCAACATTACACTTTTTTTAACAATGCACTTTTTATTAATGGTTATACCAGCATCAGAAATCATTTTAATTAGAAAAATCCCCAGTATCTTAGTAACAGGGATCGATTTCAGATCACTCATGAATGTTGTCAACTGGTTTTATCCAACTGCAAGCAATAAAAATTATTTTATATTTATCATCAGATGAGCATAGTATAACAAATAAATACAAATGATTTACTTCTGGAAGGATTATAATGTATGTCTTACTAACACACATTAATTTGGTACATACACTGCGTAGATGCAAACAAATATCTGAAATACCTTTTTAAAAATTTAATGACGCACTCAACACATTTTTATTAACGGTTATATCAGTGTCAGAAATGTTTTAATTCGAAAACATCCCTATATAGATCTATGAAATTTTTGCAGCAAATTACATTGCGATATTAAATGAAATCTTCATTTCCTATGAAACATCAAACGAATTACCTCTGGGAAACAGCCAGGTGTGTAGGAGGTCAGGAAAGCTGTACTGCTGGCAAACTTGTGTGCAACAGAGGAAGACGTCATTTGATCATCATCACTATATAAAAAGACGAACAAAATACATAATGACAAAACAACAGAACGCTGCATACATATAAAACACAAAGCAGATATAGCTCACAAAAAGGGTGCAAATTTACGTTCAAACCTTATTACTAAGTCTACGTCTAACCACTGGTCCATGACATCAAAGAGGCTACTTTCAGCCAATGATCAGACGTAAAAGTTACGTTACGTGTAAGTGTAACTTTACACTCGTTTGTGAATAAGGCCCTAAATCCCACTGAGCTATTTGTGAATCAACCAGTGCTCCACAAATGGTGTATTAAAGAAAGAGGAATGTTTTATTTTATGGCATATTAAACAAATTTTAATGAGTTATATGGCGTTTCAGATATTGTTATGGCTAATTCTGATAAAGGAAACCCGCTTCCACTACATGGACCACTCTGTGATTAACAGCAAGCTATATTTTATATGCACAATCATAGACTGGATAGCACATACCATGGCCTTTGTTACACCAGTTGTGGAGCACTGGCTTAACAAAAGCCATGATACGTATTATCTTTAGTATATATACTGTTAGTGGGATGGTGATTATAAGTTCCAGTGTTGCTAATGATAAGAGCCCAAGAAATGGCAGGAGCTGATTTTTTTTCTAACTGAATGGTCCTTTATTAGTACATCTGATATCATACATAAATGTGCCAATTGTGTCATTAAATAAAAACATTTCCTTCTTTTATAGTGGAAACTTAAAAAATGTTGAAAACTAAATTAATAAATTAAGCTTACCATTCCAAAATATTAGCAAATCACTTTGAATTAGAATTAAATACAAAATACTTTTTCAGAAATGAGGGTGCCCCAATAGCCTGTGTTGAAAGCACCCGCCTGACACACTGTGGTTTTGAGATCAATCCTTGTCAAATAGCCACTAGGGATATTTTTAGAATTTCACCCTAGGGATATTCAAAATGTTTCCAACATAAATATAACCGAAATGTTACATATTTGATTCTCAGCTATCCTGAGGTTTATTGCCCTCCACTAAATGACCAGTGCATGTGCTTATAAACCTTAAAGTGTAGATTTTAATTACATCAAAACTTTAACATCATGGGAACACAATTCAAACAGCAATACTTTAAAGTCTTGACCTTATTAAAATCTATGTTTTGTAAGCACAGGGCCAATGATCTTTTCAGAACTGACCTGTCACTGGTGCCATCCCCTCCCTCTCCACCATCCCCTGGTAGATGTGCCGACCTGATTTCACCCTCCGCAGACTGCCGCTGCATCGTGGAGTACCAGTTCCTTTCTGGCTCCTCTGATTCACCTTCTAGACCTGTAGAGAGAGAGAGAGAACTTTCTATTTAACAACAGTCAACACACTTTAGTAACAGTTGTATCGGTATTAGAAACACTAGTTAAAGAACACTAGTGGCTCCCTGTTAGATATTGATTTCAAATGTATTCAAATGCATATTCATGGGTCAGACACATGATTAATGACCATTATGACAGATATAGGAAACCAGCTGCTGCCAAAGAGGCTACCCTTTCCGATTAACAGCAACGGGTTGTTTAGCTGCACCATCCCACAGACAGGACCTCACTAACCACAGCCTTTGTTACACCAGATGTGGAGCACTGTCTGGAACAACAGTCTAATGAGTCCACCATGTGGGATGGATCTGACGACCCATCGCACCATGAGCAAGTGCTCTACCTTTGACATCATTATTAGCAAGGTCTTCAGACTGCATCTTAAGATTTCACTATGGTAACCGTCAGACCCCAAATATGCATGCAATTTATTTTTTAATAACCTTTTAAAAAAAATTATAATCTTATTTTAGTTTGTCTTGTGGTGGCATTTTAAAACTTTATTATTAAATAAAAACAAAACACATATGGTTTATTAAAAAGAAATGATCTCAGATGGACCACCTATCAGTAAAGTAAGGTAGTCTACATACAGTTGTGATGGATGGGTTCTGGAATTTTTCAAAATTTTATTTTAAAATTTAATGATTTACTGGCCCGAGTCTAAATCACTGGTCATTGGCACTGAGCCAGTTTATTCCAGAAGCACTGTATGAGGTACTGATTACACTGCTGAAAATAAAGCCACTACAAACCTGGCCTCGTTGAGTTGCGTGCCACGCTCTCATTACTGCTGTCATCTGTCTGCTCCTGCACCGTCTGATTAATAATAATAATAATATAAAAACTGCAATCACTAAGCTTCATTACACTATACCCTAAAGGGATGTGAAATTTAATGTCATGTATTTTTTTACAAAGATATATTGTTGGTTTTTTAAAATTTAAAACGACACACAAAACATTGACCAAATAATTGTGCACTGAGCATCAAAGTGTTCTATTTCCAAAACAACACATCTCGCAGACTTGTATTTTACCTAGGGAAATACAAACACTGAATGTGAATACACCCTACTGTATGCACATCTGTGATCTGAAACGTTTCATAAACACAGAACTGAGCCCTAAGTCACATAGACATCTAAAAGTTTCACTAATTGCAGATAGAACAATGCAGTTCTCAGGCGAGGCAATGCTAAAAATCAAAAAAATAAATTCTCTAATTGACCTTATTCAGAATAAAATCTATAATTTGCTTAGGTCACTTTACTTGATTCTGTAAATATCAGTTTTCATCTTAGATTAGCGGTATAATATTTAAAGAAATAGTCATGCCACTAAACAACATAAATGGACTAGTGGAATGAAGGGTTCAAGTTATGAATGTATGGGATTTAATAATTTAGACCAGTCAATTAAATTAGGTTAAGTGTCCAAATGGCTACAAAAAGCACTCTGCACTCAATATGAAAGCCTAACAAACTACAAAGTCAATATTTCAAAAATGGGTAAGAAATAGAGAGCTCCCTTTAAGTTCTTTTCTCACTAGTTTGGAACAAACGTGGGATTCTCAACCAGCGATCACGTGAACTTTCCTTATTTGATACACTGTCACTGACATAACTGTTGTCACTAACTAAACATACCGTGACTGATTCATTACACAATGGTGCGTCTCATTTACACTGTGATCACATATGCAACGGTTCACAAGTAGAAGTGTAGTTATGTCTGTATTTGAACTTAAAATTCAATTTTGTAATAAACACATTCCAAAGACAGCCGTTTTAAACACACAGGGTTGTACACGATGCAGCAAACCTGCAGATTTGATACAATATTTACAGAAAATACTCCTAAATACATTTACGTGCGTCAAAGTTGATGCCAAATATTTCCAATGTTATACATTTAATTATGTGATTGAATATATTAATCACATATTTGAGTGCATGACTCCGAAAATAAAACCCTGTGAGTCATATTGACTCATATTCTAGAACACTGATACAGTGTGACATTTAGATGTACTAGGGCCTTATTCACAGAAGGGTGTAAATTTACATTTGAAACGTAGTACCAAGTCTATGACTAACCATTGGTCCATGTCAGATGCTACTTTCAGTCAAGGATCTGACTTAAAGTTACGTGTGAAGCGTAACGTTACACTTGTTTGTGAATAAGGCCCCCGATTCTTTCACTCGAAACAATGAGCTTTGCATGGGTTATTGGCAAAGTCTAACTTACTAATCTTCAAAAATGTGCATCAACAGTGCTGTACATTTTCTTTGTATATCAGTTTACGTCTAACCTTTCTAGCTGCTTCCAGTTCGTCATCGGTGTCTATCTCGCTGCCACTGCCGTTAATAAACTGCTGCCTCAGCTCTGAGAGTTGTGATCTTTGCTGCTGAGTTATACCTAGTAATTCAAATAGATTTATGTTAAAAAACACACACACAAAAAACATTAAATTTAACAATGCACTCAACACATTTTGTTAACAGTTATATCAGCATCAGAAATGTTTTAATTAAAAAAAACCTAGTGGCTACTTGACAGGGATCAGTTTCGGATCAAATGCAGGACTGGCGGGTGCATACACCACTAGGTTATCGAGGCATCCTTATGTTAAATATCTCCTAGACGACAAACATTTGCCACATTTTGTCACAGAAAGGGACGTAGCTCACAGATAGAGAATTTGATCATGGTGAGGTGGGTTGTTGGATCGATCCCATCTGGTAAATCTACTTGGTTATATATCACCCCAGCTAGCGCTTTACAAATGTAACAAAAGCTGTGGTATGTGCTATCTTGGTATGTGCTATCCTGATGGTGCATATAAAAGATTTCTTGCTGATAATGGGTAAGAATAGTTCATGTGGTGGCAGGTTTTTTTTCTTACTATAATTTTCCTTAACCATGTGTCTGACACCATATAACCATGAAGTAATGATATTTAAGTCAACACAGTAAACTAACCATGTCCTTGACCTTGGTCAGCATCACCATCACACTCGTCATCCGACTCCTGACCTTCACCCTGCCCATGCATGAAGTCGTCATAGTGACTGAAATCGTCATCAAGCAGGTCGAGTTCGTCATCGTCGAAATGGATGTCAATGACACTTGCATCGAAATCTGTATCTTCCTGCATAGCCGACATCCTACCTTCAAACAGGTCAACCCCAATCCGACCTCCACCCTGACCCCTGTTGACTTCTGGGCGTTTTTTAACAGTGTTCATATCGTGACTGCGTCCGAGCAGTTGTGTGTCTGATGAACCGAGGGACGACAAACACTGCTGATTATCCGTCTGTCTGTCCAGCAGTAGGTTACTGTCTGACAAGTCTGAAAATAACAATAACCATTAAGCACACATTTTTAATTGGATGTCAGATGTTTAAGTGAATAAAATATATTAAGCAAACATGATTTATATGACCTTTATTTGTTTAATTTAAACTACTGATGCTGACGTTCCTGGTTTACTTTCAGCTGTGTACACATAAGGGGGCGTTCTCACGCTGTGATATGTTGTAACGACATGTTTCATGCGATTTGTCGATACGACAAAAACGGCAACGATTCAATGTTTTATGAGCGTCATTGTTGAAATACAATTTGAAATTGTGTGAATAAAATTTAAATCTCGTCTACATCATCATGGATTTGAGTGAAGATTAGACGCTGGTGTCACTGAACACTGTTGTCATGATTAAAGAAAAATTTGGAAATAATTAGTTTTTACATAAATGGATCTGATTGGTGAAGAGTTTACAATGTGCTAATCGTTACAGCTCCAAAACAACTTGTCGCATACAACATGTCCATACGACAAATTGCATCACTAGTAAATCAAGTTAAAATATGACCAAAATACCTCACCTATCACATTTTACCAGTGATTCCCACCCCATTTTATTTATGCATTCACCAAGGATAGCTCATTTTTAATGTATAATTATTCATCAGGATGCAGATATTTTTATATTTTTTTCAAAAGATTAATTTTATTCTATTAAAGATTTGGGATCATTTGACAGAATGGAAGATTATTAATCTGAATACAATTTAGTTTAACAAAAAAATGATAATCTTTTTGAATGGTCTGCACTAAATATAAGATAGGGATTTATTTTGGCAGTAGTTAGTTGTAAACCTATTGGTTGTACAGGTTTTAAACAGTTGCAATGAGGAAGGGAATAAATAGGAAATACCTGTCATAGCATCCACTTCCAGAATTCCAAGAGAAGACCGTGAATCGCTTTCAGTTAAACTGAAAACACAAAAGTAAACTTTAAATCTCAGATTTAATTAACACCCGTTTTCAATAACAAAAAATGTGTGTGACTGGTTGTCAGTTGTCAGATTGCTTGCCTGCAGTAGTTAGAGGGTTAACACAAACGTGTGTTAATTTCTCTGCAGTAGTTAGAGGGTTAACAAACATGTGTGACCGTCTCTACAGCAGTTAGATGGTCAACACAAACCTGTTATTTTTCTCTGCAGTAGTTAGAGGGTTAACAAACTCGTGTGTAATAGTCTCTACAGTAGTTAGTGTTAAACGTGAGACTGTCTCTGTAGTAGTTAGAGGGTTAACAAACCTGTGTGTGACTTTCTCTGCAGTAGTTAGAGGGTTAAAACAAACCTGTGTGTGACTGTCTCTGCATTAGTTACAGAGAGTTGACACAAATCTGTGTGTGACCGTGTCTGCAGTAGTTATAGGGTTAACAAACCTGTGTGACTGGTTGTCTCTGATGTCGTTTGCGACATCGTGGGCCTGCCTATAGAGTTCGTTCTGCTGCGCCTCGGTAAGGCTGGCGAAGGACAGTTTCTGGGGATCCATCTGAGACTGGGGTGAGGCTGTGCTGGGGATACTGTTACCAACATACGATCCCCTCTGGTCCGTCTTGGCCTGTTCCTTCAGCCTAATAAAACAACAATCATCAGGGTTTAAGCCATTGTTAAAAAAATATATAAATATAAGCTCTAGTCGGTTGGCTAATCCAAAATTGTCAAATATTTTACGGTAATTTTCCAAATAACATTAAAATGGAATTTGGTGAATACACTGAACTATAAAATAATTTTAAAAGCCAAGATGATTTTTGTGTATTTTCAAATTGATACTTCAAGTGCCTGAACATTTGAATACAAAGTATCAATAAAATCAGTGTTTTGAGATACATTATTAATTACAAAGTTGCAAAACTTAGGGATCATCCCTTTCTGGCTCTGTGCATGTAAAACTTAAAATATATACTTAATAATAGCCAGACTAACATAATGATATTCGAATGGCGTTTTGCTGCCATTAAAGTCTAGACTTTAAGGTTTATAAGCAAGGGCATTAAAAGTGGAACTAACTAAAACAAATTTCATCCCTTCCTGAATAATGGGGATCTGACTAACTAGATTTATATTAACCTGTCTTGGTCCCTGGCAACAGTGGATGCTGCGAGAGGGGTGTACATGCCGGCAATGGACATGTTGTCCAGGAAACCGCGCTGACCTTCCTGGGCGACCAGCGAGAAATCTTCGCTGACAGACATTCCTGATTGGTCCATCACAAGTGTCACGGCCAATCTGAAACAAACAACATAATATACTCTCCGTTTTATATACATTTTAACGATACATTCAATTTATGTTTTAATAATATATATTTTTAATAAACGACCCACTCAACAAATTTGTTTAATGGTATATCACTGTTAGAAACATTTTCAATAGAAATATCCCCAGTGGCTACCTGATAAAGATCAATCTCATTTCAACTGTAATTTTTTTTAATGACGAACTCAACACATTTTTATTAATGGTTATATCAGCGTAGGAAACATTTAAAATAGAAAAATCCCTAGTGGCTATCTGACAGATATTAATCTCAGATCGGTTGCAAGTCTAGACTAAGGCCTTGAAGACCAGTAGCACCATGCCTTGCATTAGTCAGTTCATTCATTATGTGGTACGAAAATAGGCTCCTCTTTAAAATGCTTTCACTAAGTAAGTAAGAGAGAAACTGTTTAACTTAATGGTGCACTCAACACATTTCACTACGGTTACTTGACATCAGACATATGGTTAAGGACCATTATGATAGCAAGAAATAAAACCTGCTGCTGCCACACTGGCTACTCTTTCCAATATTTTATATGCACCATCTCTATACAAGAAACACTTAACACAGCCTTTGTTACACCAATTGCGGAGAACGACATAGCCCAATGTATCCACCGTGTAGGATCCATCGGTGAACCACACACTCAACATCTGAGATCAACCGAAGACGTTCAAGTTAATCTTGATTAACTTGATTTATCTCTAGTTAATTAAGATTAAAATTTTTGGTCCGTTATTTCACATTTGGACATCCACTGGACCTCAAATGTTATTCCGGTGAGGCTATTTTGCTATATAGCTCAGATCCAACCTTGACATTCAGCAAACTCAATAATTCAAGTCAGCTTAAAATGGGGATTCAAATTTCGGCAGTAAAAATAGACAATTTAAAGGGTGAATCGGTTTCGATTAAAATTTGGTCAGACAGTGCTATATAGGCGAAGCAACTGTGCTGAAGAACGACACAGGGTCCGTGAATGTCCAAATGTTAAGCGGACCAGAGTTTGTCTTCTTGAACTAGATTTATCTCGAACTAAAATTTGCCCTAAATTCATTAAAACAAATAACTAAACATGGACAATAGAGCAGTTAAACTGATTAATTGAACATAATCATGACCTCACTAAACACACAATGTGTTTTATTGACAATTTATGCGCTGTTAAAATGTGTTTTTAAAACGAGTTGAAACATCATCATGATCATGATCTTGGATTTGGAGCAAGAAAACACAATTTATTAATATCTGTGCTATCGCCGTTAATTTATTAGAGCATAGCGAGATGTATAATATAGTAAATTAACTTTACCACATTCCTTTAAAGTAACAATTAATGTGTAGACTACTTTGAACGTGAAAATTACTGTGAAAACATTTATTTTTAAATGCCGCCGTTTTGCACAGGATATAAAAACGGAGTTATTTGCCCTTATGGTCTCATATAACAGTTTGTTTCACATTTGCATTTATATTATAATATAATAAAATACAGGTGCAACAGTCAAGTGTTATTAAATATTGTAAGCAGTGTTGTAATCATGGTTGTACTATTATTACTACTTTTAATATATTTTGATTTAATAATAAATGACAATGCATAAGATATGGTGTGGGCATACTTGCACAGGCGGTATCGGGCAGGCCCGTAGGACGGATTTTCAAAGTTGGGGGTGGGGGCTACATCAACCAAACCTCATTAATTGAAATACAATACAGCTGACTACTGATGTCGGTCCCAACTAAGTTAGCTGAAAACACTGACTGGGTATACGGTTAACATGTGGAGGTCAAATAAGGTCTTGCTACTTTCTTTACCTTTAATGTTAGAATGGAGAATAGAAAAAGTTTACTTGAAATAAAAACTGGTTGGAAAAAAGTGGGGTGGCCGATTTTGACGATGTACCATGTTATAATCGTAAATAAAATGTGTTGGGAGCGTTGTTAAATAAACCTCTCTCTCTCTCTATCTCACACACACACACACGCACACACACACACACACACACACACACACACAATCGCTCACTCACTCACTCATTCTAGGATTTGAATCAATCCCATTAACGTAACAAACGGCAATTCATCATTATTGATTTTAACTATAAACGATTCCATAAAATGCGTTTATGTCATAATCAAATATTATCAACATTTTCACGAAACGCCACGCGATATCGGTAATGGTGTGGAAAACAGTGGCAATGCTTTCAATAAACTAAACCATGTTTAGCAAACATAATTAGCAGAAAATACGTCGCTTAAAGGCAGACGGCAAATAACAAATTCCCGCGTTTCAAAGACGGTAATGCAGTAAGAGAAATCATGCCTCTCTAGGGCGAGCAAATTAGTTTTTCATTAAAAATATCCTATATGGATTTTATGCTTTCCTTTGTGAATGCAGTAAAACGTAACACAAGATCATAAGGCAATAAAAATAGACCACATTAAGTAACAGTCTCAATTACGAAAGCGAATGAAGCCAGTCATTAAAATAATTAGTAATTTCTTACTTACCAACCAAAGAGTCGAGATCACCAAGTGCATTTCTTACGCAACCATATGAACGATGGACTATATAATGGGCTTGGTACGTGCATTTCGTGATAAGCGCAATTTATTATTAGCTGCTAGTTGTAGGTGTCATTGGACCAAATCAAATCACATTGCCTATAATGCAAAATTTTGTTAATAAAAGTAACAGAAGCAACGTATCAAGCAACCAGAGCAGTATACCCACAAAGAGTGTAGCCTTTTTTTTCTTTTTTTTTAAATTTTTAAATTTTTAAAAATTATTATTATTATTATTATTATTATTATTATTATTATTATTATTATTATTATTATTATTATTATTA
>JAUTBW010106485.1:0-15708 GCA_032361425.1 Peltospira smaragdina | reverse complement strand
ATTATTATTATTATTATTATTATTATTATTATTATTATTATTATTATTATTATTATTATTATTATTATCATTATCATGCATGGTGGACACATCTAGTGCTACCCTGTTTGTAGGATAGTGAATATAATAGATCCCTTATTACTAATCAGAAAGAGAAACATATCGGCAGTAGCTTTCCTCTCTTATTATCACAAGGTCCATAACCATATGTCTGACATCAGATGACTGTAGATACATGTGTTGAGTGTATCATTAAATAAAATGCTTCTCTTTCTCTAGACGAGTCGGGTGAAGACGGTAAACAAGTGACAGTGCAGGTGGACCGAGTGTGTTTCCCACTACAGAACGCAATCCGCATTGGTCAGACATAGCTGGACAAGACTGCACGGTGCTATGTCAGATACAAGTTCTACGACAAGCCAGCGGTCATTTCAAAGTCGCGCCGTCTCCGACCAAACACTGCAAACTACGTGGTGACGGGGATGAAACACAAACACAGGACGGTGGTGCAGGCCTCTTCCCCATACCAGTGGTGAGTTGGCGTTAGTGGTCATGTATTGGATATGGGGTGCTTTGATAGCCTAGTGGTGAACCATCTGCCTAACCCATGGTTGATATGAGATAGATCCCTGTCAGCTAGCGACAATATTTGTTTCTGATTAAAATGTTTTTGACACTCGTATAACTGTTAATAATAACGTTTTGAGTGCATAACAATGTGTTGGAGCGTGTCGTTATAAAATATATATCATTGTAGATAGGGAATGTTTAGTGACATCCATGGCATGAAGGAATAGGCTATTGGAGTATTGTAGATGGGATAAGAATAAAGTATAGTCATCCCTGTTTTTTTTCTTCTAATTTGGACAGTAGTCTGTTAAAATTATTGTGTGGGACCAGTGCTAATCTGAGAGTGCATAACCTCATACGGTAATAGACAATAGGACAAGCCCAACCATTTATAATTAAGTAGTAGTATACTTCAGTTATATTTTGTCTCCAGGAAGCTCAAAACCATACCTGGGTGCTTGGAGGAAAAAGTAATGTCTTAAAAAAGAAACCTCAGAAAGAACAGATTTATCATATCTTTGATATTCAATTAACAAAGTTAAGATTTTCATTATGTTTCTTGTGACAGTACCGTCCTAATTCCTACTGGACATCTGAAAGTTTGACTGTTAATTTTTTTCCTAGGTATCTGAGAGAGGAGCGTCTGGAGGTCCAGGTGTGGGTCAGCTATGGGTCACGGAAAGACAAAGGTCAGAGGTCAAGTCATAGAGACAAACTGATTGGCTCTGCATTCATCGATCTGGACAGTTTGTGTGATTCCGACAAACATCTGCAGAGAATCAGGTACAGCTGAGTGATGCTAAAACTGTGCACAATTAGTTACCAGATTGGATCAGTAAAGCAGTGTTTTCACATTTAAATGAACAAATAAATGATAAATATTTATAATCACCAGTAGCAATGATTTACATCACCTACAGAAGTCATTAACGTGTGTTCACATGTTGCAGTCCAATTCTGCTACAAGTCCTGACTATAAAATCATGATAATATGTGTTGCCGTGTTATGCCGTATTATTGTTTTTGTTTTTGTTTTTTTTAATACTTGTGTTTTTAATATAGACCTTTATATCAAGACATATCTGCCTTCATTTCTGTGTTACATAGTCTGTGATCAGTGAGTCACTGATCAACTTTAATACTGTCATATGTTCATTATCAGCATAACTGTTTATAAAATAATGTGTTCTTGGGTTATTATCTAAAACAGTATTTATATACTGGAACTAAATTGTTACAGCATCTACAAAAATTTCCTAGTGAATTGTATTGCTGTGGTAGGTGTTGTGCTGTAACTAACACACTTATTGTTTCAGTGGGATGTACCCGCTCTTCAAGCCAGGAGCGGCCAGTCTCGGCGGGGGCTACGTGAGAGCTCACATCAGCACTGAATCACTGCAGAGACACACAGACCAGGTACATATAAAAATAATCTAACATGAGTGGCTATTGAAGACAGGGAAATCACAATTGTTTGTCTAAAATGAGCCTTGGCAAATTTCAGATAAAACAGTTGGATCTTGAGGGTTAGGATTTCCATGTCTTCAACAGTCACAATGCTTTTTTTTTTTTTTTTTTTTGCATATCTAATTACAGTTTTATAAATACCAATAGGATTTTAACACATTTACAGTTAAATAAAATCAAGTGGAAACTGTTGTGGCATAACTTGATGACATCATTTAGATTGCATTCTCACATTATCACCTAAATGACATCATCTATGAGGGTTAGTTATTCCTCTTCCCTAGGGAAAGGAGAGAGCTATCTGTCACAACAAAAGTGGATGGATAAACCTATCTGGTGTGTAAGAAAGCTTTATTCTCAGGTGGGATACCAGATTTTTAAATGATGGTATCCATCAGTGATACTGCCAGAATTTTAATATCTTATACACTGAATGAATGTCATTATTTCTCCAGGAAATATTATATTCTTCAATACTGAATTAATGTCATTATTTCTGTCAGAAATGTTTAAATCTTAAATAGTGAATGAATGTGATTATTTTGTCTGTTAGATGTTTGACACTGACTTTAAATCTTAACCACTGAATGAAAGTTATTTTTTCTGTTAGGGGTTTGACAGTGACTTTAAATCTTAACCACTGAATGAAAGTTATTTTTTCTGTTAGGTATTTGACAGTGACTTTAAATCTTAACCACTGAATGAATGTGATTATTTTGTTGTTAGGTGTTTTACAGTGACTTTACGTCTTAACAACTTAATGAATGTGATTAATCTGTCTTAGGTGTTTGACAGTGACTTTAAATCTTAACCAATGAATGAATGTGATTAAGTGTTTGACAGTGACTTTAAATCTTAACCACTGAATGAATATGATTAAGTGTTTGACAGTGACTTTAAATATTAACAACTTAATGAATGTGATTAATCTGTCTTAGGTGTTTGACAGTGACTTTATATTTTAACCACTGAATGAATGTGATTGGTTTGTTGTTAGGTGTTTGACAATGACTATATCTTAACCACTGAATGAATGTGATTAGTTTGTTGTTTGACAGTGATTTTAAATCTTAACCACTGAAGGAATGTGATTAAGTTTTTGACAGTGACTTAAATCTTAACCACTTAATGAATATGATTATTTTGTCTGTTAGGTGTTTGACAGTGACGTCATTCCGGCCAGTGAGGTGTCGAGTGTGGATGTTGACACGGAGTGCACCACTGACGACAGCTTCCACCATCTGACCACCTCGCCCAAGCGGTCAGCTCACAGGAAGCTAGTCCATCAAGAACCTGACCCACGGGAGACGTTTCCCGTTCACATCCACATCGAACGGGCCATGCATCTTCCCTTTGTCACAGATAACAACAGGTATTAGTTTCACTTATTTCTGACCTTATTTTACAAAGTGATTTGTATGCTAGAAGTACCTCATGAAACTGGCTATAACTGTAATGTGTGCATTTCACATTCACATTGAATGGGCCATGAATCTTCACTTTGGCACAGACTTTAATATAATGCTATTTGAATGGTGTTTTTAAAAGTCTGAACTTTAAAATTTATTAGCATGGGCCAGATTGTATGTTACTGATATTTACTTTGACTCCACTTAGGTCTGGACAGTTCTGCCCAACCACGTATGTGACTTTCCAGTGTGCTGAGTCGACGGCCATGATGTACACTCCTGTGTTCCCCAACTCAATCTGCCCTTCCTGGGACTACCATGCTGACACCCACCTCAGCAGAGAACTGCTCCACACAGACAGCAAGGTGAGACCTTTTACACACATTTTCTGGGGTGTTTAGCCATGACTTAAAAATTAATAATAATAATTCTATTTAAAAAATGAGAGAGATAGAGAAAAAAAGCAACAACAAAAAAAAAGCTTGTTAATGAAGAGCATACAATTTAATGGGAATTAATAAGTAAGATAGCACTCTTTAAATTTTAGGGACTAATATATTATTTATTTTTGGATAGTGCTGAATTTTAACTGGGCTAATATTTCAAGACTTACAGTATTATAGTACTTTACCTGCCACTTATCTTCTAAATATTCTGTTCTCTATTTTTAGATTACATTTTATGTTTATAGCAAATATTTTCCATTCTAGCAAATAGTTCTTTATGGATATTTAATAGTGAAGAATACCTATTTAAACTTTTAAATGTATTTGTTGGACAGAATTAAGAATAGGCATTTCTAAATTTTTAGACTCTTCATTATATTAAATTAAAGGTCACTTGTATGGTTCTAAAGGTCTGCCAGAAAAACATTTGGTGAAGTCTTATATGAAGTATTATTTTTGTTTTAGAACCTAGTTTTCAAAGTGTGGCACAAGTCAACAGATTCAAGGAAAAGTCCAGGTAAATTAATTATTTTTATTTTTATATTCCAGTATGTGCTTGAATAAAAGAATATTTTAGCATGTCTTATAATCCCCAAATCTTTTCAGTTGGTGTGAACACTGCAATTTGTGATTACAAAAAATGATCTGTTGATTGGAGATGTTTAAAGAAATATTTATAACTGAGTAATTGTGTTGTAATTGTAAAATAGCTCAATAATAATGATGACGATGATGAAGATGATGATGACGATCATAATAATAGTAACATATACATATTTTTTAATTTAAAGATGCGCTCATTACATTTTTATTATTAGGTGTACCAGTGTTATATATGCTGCTTGTTTTGAGAAACAAATCCCTGGATCCACTGACAGTGATTGATCTCAGACTAACCATGCCTCAGGCAGGCACTATTGAGTGTAGTTCTGCACTAGTACATTCATTAATACATTTTAATTTGTAGTATTAGCATAATTAAATATGCTACAATTTATTTTATATTTGAAACTCATATTTGCTTTGGAACTAAATTAAAATTTGTTTTCATGCAGATAAGTCCAGTGATCGAGTGTTGGGCTTTGTGTCGGTGGATTTATCTCCCCTGACCTCAGGTTTGCAGTGTATTTGTGGCTGGTACAACATCGTCAACTTCAACGGCCAGTGCAGAGGACAAATCAAAGTAAGACATCACTAGCAAACAGATTTTATTTATTGATGATCAGTCTTTCTTCACTGACCATGGTGTTGTACAAGACAGTGTTTCATTAAGATATTGAAGAAATAAATTATTGTTTTTGGCAGTTTCTGTTAGCCAGTGATGTACTGCAGAAATATATGTTGCTATATAAAGATACTGATTGTGCCTTCCAGGTACCAACAGTTAGATTGAACAGTTTGCTGATTTCTTTTCTGAACAGTGCTCAATGCAAGCAACGCACAGATTTGATGTTTACTATAAAATAAAAATTTCTTTATAAGCGTCTGTTTCAGTTTAAAGATCATCTCTAAAAGCATACCTTTTCCTATATAAAACTGTCTTTTATATTTAGGACATCAACAATGTTATAAATATTTTTTTATTATTTTTTTTATTATTTTTTATATATTTTTTTATTTTAGGTAAATATTGTTCCCCAAGAATCACTTGGATCATCAAACAAGAGTCTTCACATAGAACAGGTAATTAGTTTTCTCTTTTCATGTTTTTACTTTTGTTTGCTGTGGTGTTCTACCAGTATTGCATTTGTGTGTATATATAAGTAGTGAAATATATAAGTGTAAGAGAAAAAGAGATGTGATACAATTATGGATTTGTTGATGTGCTGCTGGGTACCGGACACCTTTGCCTTGTTAAGGTTTGGCGCTGATGATCAGAAGTGTTCATTGTTTATAGAAGCAATTGTTATAAGTATCTAAACTGGTACAGATTAATACAAATTCGTAATTTCCTACCAACCATTCCCATCTGACTTGCCAGGCTGTGTACTCCTGGGTTTGATGATCAGAAGTGTTCATTGTTTATAGAACAAATTATATTTTTTTAAATAATTTTTTTTTTTTTTTTTTTTTTTTTTTTTAAATAAATAATAATAATAATAATAATAATAATAATAATAATAATAATAATAAGTAAATTCATATAAGTATTTAATCTGGAATAGTTACTCACAAAATTTAAATTTTCTTCCAGCCATTCCCATCAAGACTTCCTAGCCTGTACATGCCTGGTACGTTCGTGACTCCACTGTTAGCAAGTCACCCATCTCTCGACCTGTCCCACTACGAACAGCGCTCAGCGACGTCAGGCCTCCACAACACTGACACAACAGTCAGACACAACACTGGCAGTCATTGGCATCCCACGTTCCCGTCACTACCAGCTGATGAGTCGTCTTCCAAATCCTACCTCTTCTCTTCTCTCAGGTAAGTGTTTACTGAGTGTGACACATCTCAGGCCTTATTCATGAAAGAGTGTAAAGTTACACTTACATGTAACGTAACTTTTACGTATGATCATTGGCTGAAAGTAGCGTCTTTGACATCATGGACCAGTGGTAAGACGTTGACTTAGTATAAAGTTTCAATAATAAATTTACACCCTTTTGTGAATAAGGTCCCTGTTCTTTATTACAGATAGCATTACTAGTCTTGTTCTGTTGATCAGCATTTAGTATTAAATGTTACAAAATTGTTTAGCGATTTCAGACATTTGCGTAGCAAGTTGTGATGCAATACTGAACAAATTGAACCCTGAATAATAAATATTAAATCATAATCAGAGCATTAATTGCTAAATTAAATTTTATTGGTTATTTCTCTGCGTACTGTGTGTGTGAACAAAATCCATTAATATGCTCTCACTTTTGTTTTTGTTAGGAAAAATCTACAAGACCTGGACATTCTAACAGAGAATCTGAAACAGAAGTTGATCACAAAAGAGAATAATCAAACAGCACAAAATGATCAAATAGCTCAACAATCTGGAGTGCAGAGTGGCCAGAGGTTTAATGGTTACCGCCCAGTTCCCTCCAACCAGCAGCAAGACAAAGCAGTGGACACTAACAATTCTGCAGTAACTCTGTCTCACTCTCAGGGAGAGTCATCTCGGACAGGAGGGGATTCCGGGGCATTCTCAGGAGAGAATTCCTACGACAAGGTTCAGGAGAGCACCGAGTCGCAGGCTCAGGACAGCCACAGAAGTGATGGTCCTGGTCTGAGTGATGAGCAGCTGCTCAGCCAACAAGTTGACCAAGAGCTGAGTGAGAGAGTGCAGCAGGTGTTGAGTCAGAGCGAGCGTTTAACCAACATGTGTGCCGGCGATACGGCGCTCGACAGTCAGAGAAGTGATGAATTGTCGCAGGACGATAAAAACAATGTTTCTCCAGATTCTGGGTACAGGAATGGAAACTTCAGTATGAGTACGCCGAGAGACATCCAGATTAATGCAGCAAATGGAGCGCTGCTTCAAGACTTCACCAACACATTGAGTACACTGGAGGATACATCAGGAAATAGTGCAAGCATGACACATGACAGTCTGAAAACACCTAGAGATTTCACTGTGAGTCATGAATGCAGTCAGGGCTTTGTCCCGGGTCAGATGGGAGACCAAACATTTGTCCCGGGTCAGATGGGAGACCAAGCATTTGTTCCTGGTCAGATGCGGAATCAGGTTATTGTACCAGATGAGACAGGACATCAGAATGTGAATACAGAGATGCTAGAGCGAGACTCTGGCAGTCAGGAGAGAGTAAATGCAGGCAGGCTAGCCAGCCAGACTGAGACAGTTTCCGAAGGCTTCGAGAGCAATTCTGATGACGAGGATGATAAGTACGGCAGCTACCGCTGCTACAAGGACATACTGGAGGGCGGGGTGCACGGGATGGATGTGGATGCTGACGATGAGGCTGAGGAGATCCAGGTCGAGCCACGGACTTTGAACAGTGTGTCAGCCTTGTTGTCCAGTGAGTACCGCGTGATGGGGTCGGACACAGGGGTCCAGCAGAAAGAGGAGACCAGTGGTCAGCGCAGACAGAGACCAGAGACAACAGCATGGTCGACAGTGATGAGTCACAGTGATGAGTCAGATTCAGAAATCGAGGCCCAACCTGTTGCAGGTCAAACTCACATGACCTGTGGGTCAAGGCAGGTCGACGATGATGAGGACTCTGGTTCAGACTTCGAGAAGCAGCCGGTGGGGCGTGAGACAGAGAGGACAGCGTGGCTGAGGCAGGACCGAGGGGACGGGTCTCAATCTGACGGTGATGCTCAAGCTGTGGAGGGTCTGAGACGGAGACGAGATCCACAACCACAGACAATAGTTGACAGCTGGTTATCTGAGACTGGGGGGACTTGTGGAGTGTTGCAGGGGGAGGGGGGAGACCGACCAAGCTCTGGGAGCAGCGACCAGCAGCCCCCCCGCTCCAGACGTCTCCTGTCCAACGTGGAGCTGATAGACACACTGACCTCAACACTGAGTCTGGGCAGTGGGAAGCCTGGACATAAGAAACAGAAGGCCGAGGGTCTAGAGATGGTGGATTTGGAGGATAATACAGCAGCAAGCAAATCAAATCAAACTCCTTCAGAAAATGACAGATCCTCCAGAAAGAATTCACAGCAGTTGAGCTCAACAGACAGTAGATGTTCTAGACAGTCTTTAGCAGTGAGTGTTGAAAACCCTGCAGACTTTGATGAACACCAGACTAAAGTTCAGAGTGCAGAATTCAGACAGAACGTGAAACTGTATTCAGTTGAGCAAGGTAGCAAGACTGACGCCTGTAAAGATGGCAAGTCTGAGACACTAAGTTCGGTGGTCAAGCTGTCGGAAACTGACCTCATATCGCCGACCAGCAGTGCCCACAGTGGGCCACACCCTGTGAACATGGTGACAGAGTCTCAGAGCCACTCACAGAGTGACATACACACAGACAGGGTGACGGGGGACAGGGGGACTGAAGACAGTGGGGTGGAAAGCGGCACCAAGTCGTCACAGGATGACAGAGACGTCTCCTACTGCTCAGACGTCACTCACCCCCCACTCAGCAGGCTCCCCGACTTCTTCATGCCCACGGAGAACATGCAGGCATGCATGAGAGCTCTTCAGGTGGCCATAACTCTTCCAGCCTCCCAGACAAACCTCTCAGCACAGCAGGTGAGTTGATCTCGGATTTGTTTTATAAATGTTATTATTTATGCTGTGCTAATTGCAATGTGATGTTTTGTTAATTATTTTCGAAAAAAAAATTTTTATTATTTTTATTTTACTTTGCACTGGGGGAGATGAAAATCCATTTTGAAAATTTGACTTTTTGTCTCGGACATTTACAGAAATTTACTGGGATTTGAACATCACTATGCTAAAAGATGAGAGTTTTAATAATATCTGATGTTTTTAAAGTAAATGCATGACTACACACCATAACTCATAGGAGGGTTTCTGTATTTTGGAAATTTGCATCTAGTACTTGTCATGTTCATCCTTTTTATTCAAGAATATGTTTGGTTAATTTGATACTTTTGGTCGTCATCTATCCTGTGGTTGTTTTTTTACAAAAGTTTTGTTGTAGTTATTTGTAAGATGTGTTTGCTGTATTTGTGTGAAATATTTGTTGATTGATTTCAGGACAAGAGATCATTAAACAAAGTGAAAACTGCATCAGAACTGAAGGAAAAGATAACTGCTGACACGAAGACAAGGTTTGCAGCAATATCGGCCAAACACCGTCCTTTACCCACAGCAGAAGAGGCGAAGAGAATCGCGAAAATCTTCTCTGCCAAACTCACGTGACACTGCTGTGTTGGCCAGATTTCAGACTTGCATCTGTTTAGCTTTAAGGAACTGAGTATTGCATGCACCACAAGTCATCAGGGAAAGATGTGTCTAAACATACACCAAATGAAAGGTTATATACCAAAAGAACATTTTTGATACTTAGATTTATAGGTGGTTTTGTTGTGTTTGGTTTTGTTTGTTTTAGTTTTTTGTATTTAAATATGTATTGCATCAGTTATTACATTAGTATGATGCCAAGATAACAGTAAGTTTGTCATTAAACAACAACTTGTAGTCATAATACAATAATATTAAATAATAATAATTTAACAACACACTCAACACATTTTTAATAGTAAAAATCCTAGTGGCTATCTGATCAGTTGTATGTCAGGCAGGCGATTTCACCACTAGACTATCAAAATGCCCTTCATACTACCAAGGTTTGGTGTGTGTTAAACTGTTTGGAAGGCAGTGGTTAGAGATCTCTTGTAGTTTTTATCTGCAAGTCTTCCCGTGCTTGTCACAACACTCTACACCATTAACTTCCTCACGGCAAGTTGAAGGGCTATAAATCCTTTAGTTGTTGGACAAGCAATCATTGAGTTGTAGAATTGTTGTAAGACATGTAAGACAACTGATTTGTGATTTATAACTCCGATGCCCTATCTAATGGGGATGGAAGGTAGCGAAGGTGACCAACTGCCTTTCCTTTTAAAGACTTGGCAAACACAAATGGGCAGATTTTACAACAGACAATGCTATAGTCTTTTATCTCAACATTTTCATTGTCAGCTACCAGTTACAAAATGTAACATTTAAAAAAGATTTATTTCCTATTTTATTTTGTTAATTATTTTTGTTTGATTAGAACGAGTTGTGTAGTTGTAAACAGGTTAGCAATTAGTACCAAGAGATTGATGTCTGAAATGTACGTAGCAGATCACCACATAACACTGAACAAAATGTTCCTTGCAAGTACATACCAAGTTACGTGTGTACTCACAAGAACACAGTAAATACTTTGAGACACTTAACTTTATTTGTGCCTTAACAGCTGTTTTATAATGTTACCTACCTTTAAGTAAGTATACAGGAATAAAAAGAACATATCATTTGAAAGCTAACATATGAAGATGAAAGTGCCAATGTCATTTAAATATGACATTAGTTGATGTGATAATTTTGTACCGTTCTCGAATTATAATCCATGTACCATAATGTTCTTTGCTGTAATCCATACATAGGTACTTAGCAATCTAAAATTCAGTAAATCAATGTATATGATGTATATTTTTATATTCATAGATTAGTATTGTATAAATAATAACACTGATATACTAGAATGAATTGTGAAATAAATAGTACTGGTAGTTTTGAGGTAGCCTTTTATGGCACCAATAGGTTGTTCAAAAACATATTGAGAAATAGAACAATATCTATGCTATACTAATTGTTGGTTACGACTGAAAATCACTGATACTTGGCTAGTGGATTGTTAGAACTCTTAGAAATGATGAAGGCATGTGTTGTATGGCAATTGAAAAATATATAACTTTTATTTACATTTATAACCAAACATTTAATATTACGAAATATTTAATGGTTTTTTTCAGTAGAAAATTACACTTAGAATTTTCACTTTGTAATTATATTATTTTATGCTCACACCATTATCGAGCTTTCCTAATTAAGTGCTAATAAATTACATTAGTGGCCTTAGATCTGATATTTAGAATATCTGTAGAAGTATAGTTAACAACTAACCGTAATAATTATTGCTAATGGCATGTATGATGTAGGTACTAGATTGTTTATTTTGTGATCTTGTGAGTGCAGATAATCAGCATGCCAGAATTCACACCTGTGTTCTTGGCATCTCATCTCTCTCAAATCACTGAATTTGGTCCTGAACTGTTTCCTTTCAAAGATCAAAAATGTATGCTCAATAATGTTTATATGTAATATATTTGTTTTATTGATTGAAGTGAAATTAGGGATTTATTGAGTTTTACAATTTTTTGGTGATATTGGGAGATCTGTGTGTATATAACTGTAATGAACACCACTGTCTGTACATAGAGAAGGCTCATTCAGATTATATTTATATTTATATATTTCATTTTATTTTCATCAGCACATCACTTTAGCATCTTCATCTTTATTTGATATTACTTAAATAGCATCGTAGTCAAGAAATAGTCATTAGAAAACAATACTCACATTAGTAGACTATTTATTTTCATTTTTGTACATTTATAGCAAATTAATCTTTTGAACCTTTTGTACTGTATAGATATTTAGCCCTGTGCAGTAATGACAGCGAGTGTACTAAAATTTGCAATCCATTTCATATATTCATGTATAGTCTTTAGCTTTAATATGAACATACAGAACAAAAACAAACAAACAACTTTGTTTCCCTGTCTGTATTATTATTTTAAAAGTGGTGTATCAAATAATTTTATGGGCATTTAAAAGTTAAAATCTTATGCATATTACCAATTGCTGTGCATCCACCAATTGTAAAATGTATTGCCAAGCTATGTATTCCATACTAGTGCAAAATGTTTTGCAGTAGTTAATTCTTTGTACATATTCTTTGCCACTCAGTGGAAACAGTATGTACTAAATGAAAAATTACCTTACTGTGTTTCTTTATTATTTTATTTTGGCCTTTAGCTGTCCACTGTTTCAAAACTGATATTAAAACATTCCCACATAACCATTTCATTACTACTATTAATAATTGTCAGTAGTTTACTTCAGATCACAATATATTTAATCTAAACTTCAAAAGCATCAATAAGAATTTTAAAATTGGTCCAAAATTACAAATAATTTTAGTTTAAGATGTGTTACATCTCCCTGTATTTATCATGCTTAAACATGAATGTTTTTCAGTAACAAACTTTGTAAAATTGGCCATATACAGTCAGACCTTGTTACAACGACTATCATTAAAAACCACATTTTCATCATCTGACACGTGTGGAAACAAATGTATTTTAAAAGCATTATAACGGAATTCATTACACCGGCAAACTCGATATAATGACAGACTTATCATGAAACAAACGTAGTAACGAGCTCTGACTGTGTGGGTGTGGATGTGTGT
This sequence comes from Peltospira smaragdina, assembly GCA_032361425.1. Classification (NCBI taxonomy): domain Eukaryota; kingdom Metazoa; phylum Mollusca; class Gastropoda; order Neomphalida; family Peltospiridae; genus Peltospira; species Peltospira smaragdina. Next base: position 2,922 of record JAUTBW010106485.1, on the reverse strand, counting down.
GTGGGTGGGGGGTGTGGGTGTGTGTATGTGGGTGGGGTGGTGAGTGTGTTACTTTTGTTCCGTAAGTCTGTGATTATGTCGAGTTTGTAACATTATGTATGTTTACATCCCTAAAATGTGTGTCAGATAGTGTAAATATTGTAACAAGGTCTGACTGTACATGTGTATGTATGTGTGTATGTATTGATGTACATCAGTCAGACCTTGTCACAACGACCACATTTGTTCCATAATAAGTGTGTTCAGTTTGCTGGTGTAACAAATGTCATAACGCATTTGAGTGTGTTCATTTGCACAGAATGTGTGTCAGGTGGTGTAATGATGGTCACTGTAACGAGATCTGACAGTATACATATATATATTCATATGTTCATGTTTGTGTGTTGACGAGTTAGTAGGTGGCTGGTTGCACAGTTTGTGTTCAGGTCATCGTTAGTCATGACATTCCGTCCACTGTGATATATTTATACTTATTATCATTTTGCCTTTCTTATATTGTTGTTGAGCTTTTAATATGACATGTAGGCCATGTGCCTTAGCTAAGAAATGGGTCACCATCTACATTGTATGATGTAAAGTACATTGTATGATGTAAAAATATATTGTCTGATGTAAAAATACATTGCATGATGTAAAAATACATTGTATGATGTAAAAATACATTGTATGATGTAAAACACATTGTATGATGTAAAAATACATTGTATGATGTAAAACACATTGTATGATGTAAAACACACATTGTATGATGTAAAACACATTGTATGATGTAAAACATTGTATGCTTTAAATACAGTGTATGATTTAAAATTGGTGATGTAAAATAAATTGTGTGAGTTTAAAACACAGTATGATGTAAAAAAATTACTTGAATGATGTAATACACAAAATTGACTTTTAAGCATGTGCCATACAACTATTTTGTTCAGTAAGCTTCAGAAATATTTCTTCATTGATTTAATACCATATTTGTTTGCTACAGCTAAGGCCATGTGCCATACATTTGTTATTTAGTTTTGTACTTACTATGTATTAGCTTTAATATACCATTATATACATTATATAAAGTATGCCTTGTTTAATCTGTAGTTGTTTCTTCTAATATTAAACCTGTCTAATAAGGAAAGACATTAGTGATATGTTTAGCTATAGTATTTCTTTCCACCCAGTTTTTTTTTTTTTTTTTTTTTTTTTTTTTTTTTTAATTGCTGTAGGTTATGTAAAAGGCTGACCTTAACTACCTATACCAGACAGATCTGGTTTCAAATATTTCAGATTTAGACGTTGTATTTTACGCATTTTTATTAATTTCCAACATTCATACCATAAAATTACAAGATCACATGATGTTAATCATTAACTGTGCATAGTTTATCCATTAATTCTATATTTTAAGGTTTATGATTTCATAATCACGGCAAATTCCTGGGACCGTATTCACAACAGAGTGTAATATGCATTTTGCATGTAAATTTAAATTTACATCTCATTATTGGATCAGAGTACTACTGTCAGCCATTGATCAGACATAGATTTACGTTTACGTACAACACAAATTATTGTTATTAAAGCCCTTAATCTTTATTTTAATCTAATATCATTTACATTAGTAATTTATATATTCAAATAAAACATGCTACAGTTTATTTTATCTACAGTAGCTTGTATCAGTATCTATAAGCATTTCAAAAATGATTTCATCTTATAGAAACAATTAAATATTAAATTCACTATATTTATACATTGAGCCAAACAGTTTAAAATTGGAAAATGTTATATGATAGTGACAAATGTTAACTATGGTGATAGCCTAGTATTTGGAACTATAAAATTTTTGTCCAAACTACAAGTTTTTAAATATAGGATATTAAACGAACATTCATTTTGTATTATGTTTATGTCCTGAGTAACATTCAGTTGTCAAGAGCATTAGCGAGTGATGTGAAAATTATTTCACGAGGGACATAAACATGACGTGAAATGGAAGTGAGTTTAACATCCTGTTTGTTACCCCTTGTAGATTTAAAATAAAAACAACTAAAATAATGAAAAATAATACAGATAATCAGTGCTTAGCATAAGCTAATTGTAGGACGCTGAGATGTTTTGTCTGATTTTGGCATTCTAGTAGGATGTATCATTTTGATTACCAAGATATTTTGAACTATATGGGTAATAATAATTGATATTAGAGACCTGTGAATATGTACCATAATAAAAGTTACTACCTATTACACATCCTAATGAAACTGTAAGCATTCAGATATTGTAGTTGTGAATATTTTAGGTTTTAATTACAGTTCTTCCACATTAATTAATCTTTGTTTATATATTATTAATTTTGTAATTAATAATTACAAACAGTTTTTTGAGAAAAAAATTGTTTTTGTTCCCAACAGCTTTAAAACAATAAGGCCCATATTTATAAAGCCATTTTAAGTAAAACATGTAAATCGATATTACAGTAAATGTTTTAAGGTAAAACACTGTTTCAGTTAACATTCTGTCTTAATGATTTTTTTAGATGTTATTAATTTAAACATGCCATGTGCTTAAGTAAACAATGTTTTTAGTAATAAAACATGTTTTATTAAAACACCTTTATAATAATTTTATGGGCCTAATTAACTTCTGTTTTTATCAGTTTTCCATATCAGAAATATTGTGCCTTACTTTGATACATTTTCTTAAAAATTAACTCTTTTTTTTTGGCTGGCATTTGAAATAACATAAGTACTGGTACATATAAAGTTTATAAATATTTTTTAACATGTATATATTTTCACTTTAAAAAAACACACTAATCGAATGAACATTGAACTAGGTTCATATTTCGAAATGTAGCTTTATATATTTATTTATTTATTTATTTATTTATTTATTATTATTATTATTATTATTATTATTATTATTATTATTATT